>VZRF01028483.1:374672-640426 GCA_013396875.1 Vireo altiloquus
GGCGGCCGGCCCGGTGCGGGAGCCGGGCAGCGGCGCGGAGGCGCAGGAGAAGGAGGCGAAAGAGAAAGGCAGCCTGGAGGGAGGGAGCGAGCGCCGAGCCACAGACTAGCACAGCAAATTCTCCACCGTCCTCTAGCACCCACCAAGCGGCGGCAGTGGCAGTGTCTAGAAATAGAGAGCTAGAAATATAAAATCACCCCGCTCCTGCACCATGGCTTTCCAAAGTAGGCTCCCTTCTTGGATTATTTTGTGCTCCGTCTGGCTGTTCCGCTTTGCACACACGGGGGAGGCACAGGCTGCAAAAGAAGGTAAGGAGATGCGGAAAACAAAAGTTTGGGCTTATTTATTGCTTTTGCCCACGAAGTCTGTGTGGTGGCTTAACAGGGGACCTTCCTACCCCTGCCAGCTGTTTGTCAGCCCCCCTCTCAGGAAAAAAAAATAAAAAGACTTTTTAGTTGAGGTGGGAGGAAAGAAATAGCACGGCAGTCACCGGGGGTTGTGCGTGTACATGTGTGAGAGACCGGGACAACTGCCTTTGCTCCCAGGAATGAGCTTTGCGCGGCATTCGCACGTGATGGGTCGGAATGGGGCTGGCAGAGCCCCCGGCCCGGTGTCCGTGCAGGGAGCGCTGCTCTCCCGTGCCAGCCCCGATCCTCCCTAGGAGGTGCAGGGAGGGCGGGTTACCTCGCTGCTCCCTCGGACAGGGGCTGGGGGCCGACTTTTAGGGCTCGGGACGTTTGGTAGGAGGCAAGGCACGGCGCGGGGCTGGGGCTGCGGAGCGCTCCCCGCCGCTCCCCACCGGGGGCCTGCAGCGCTCCGGCCCAGCGGGGCCGGGCATAGACCGCGGGAAGGAGCATCGGGGTGCAGTTCTGCACGTCCCGGCCATGCAGGCTGGACATGTATTTAGAGGGGACATACGGCCTGGCGTCGTGTGCCTGCAGCGTGTGTGTGCTCTCCCCCGGCATCGCTGGAGAGAGGTTTAGAAATGGGTGTTTTACACCATCTGCGTATCACAGCGGGGCTTCCCGGTTCCCATCAGTCCAATATTGGTATCTGTGTAAGGCGAACCCCGCACGTTTGTTTCCCTCGCGCACGGAGACAAACCAGGCAGTTTTGTATCAGAGACTGATGGAGGTGTTTAAAATCAATTCACAAAGCCCATCTGGGAATCTCTTTTTTCACGCTGAGAAAATCTGAAATGATTTAAAGGAGTGCCCTGCTCGTGCTTGACAGCCAAAGGCGAAGGTCCGTCTCCATCTTCGCGGGGGGGGAAACGACACACACGACATGACAGGGAAGGGGGAGTCAAAGCATTTTCGTTGCCTCTCCATATGTATACGTTTAGGGTTCCCCCCGCCTCAGCTGGATGCGTTAGTATTTTTCATCGAACCTCTGGCATGCAATAAAATATCATTTGGAGCTTAAAGGAATGCCTCAATTAAAATGTCCTCTGCCCTTAAAAGACGAAGTCGATGGCGAGGTTAGAGAGGGAAAGAGGAAGGGAGCCTTTCCGTACCAGCATTTCGAAAGTTTATTTGGAGGGACTGTAAAGCACAGAGACCCTCACACGGGGAGCCCTGACGCGTAGCCGTGGGGTGGGGAGAGGAGAAGGGCCGGGCAGACGGACAGGGAGGCAGGAGGGGAGGATGCGGACTGCCTGCCCCGCTCTGCCCTGCGGATTGCTCTGTGATCGGGGCTACGCCGGTGCTTCCCAGCGATAGCCTGTCCCGGTTTTTCTGTGTTATACGTGTGTGGGTGGTTATATATGCATCTATACCTATGAGTGTGCGTGTATAATGTCTGTATATTCCGGGAAAATCACCTAGTCAAAGGAGGGTCAGGAGGGGGCGAGCGGCAGACAGGGATTGATAGCGGCTACCTGCTACGAGAGCAGAAAACTCCCGCGGAAAAAAAAAAAACGAGTGAAAAAAAAAAAAAAGAAGTAACTTTGCAGCTTCACCGCTGGCCCTGCCGAAGAGCCGGTGGCGGCATCAGCCCCGCGTGCTTTCCTACCCCTCCCCGCTGGGTACGGAAGAGGGATGGGGGGTGTAAAAGGCAGAAAAGTTTTCCGAGTTTTCTTTCTGTAGCTCAGTAGAAGCCGCGGGTGAGATGCTGGAGAGGAACGGGGCAAGGTCCGCCTGTCCCTCTAAGCGAGGGAGTGACCGCGTTACCTGCGGAGCCCACTGCCAGCGGCCGGGACCCTCGGGTCCAGCGCAGACACGGGGAGGGTGATGTCTCTTCGCTTCATGGCTGCGAGAGCTCGGGGCTCAGTTCTGGGGTCGCTGTCCCGGGCGCTTCCTCTCAAACCCGCGGCTTTCGGGGGTGTGGCGAGGGCGGCCGCGGGACCAGCGCTCCGGTGCGGCTCGGCCGCCAAGCCCTGCTCTCCGGCGCGGGGGCGCGGCTGCCTGCGCGCAGCTCCGCGCAGCTCCCGGAGCGCGGCTGCGGCTCCCCGCGGAGGCGAGAGGCCGCTGCTCCCCGGCTGCACGGAGCCCCGCCGAGCCCGCTCCCCGCGGCCGCGCCCCCGCGCCTAGCCCGCCGCATCTCCGCCTCCTTTCGCTCTCCGTGGCGCCGCGGAGCGCGGCCCGCAGCTCCCCCGCGGAGGCACCGCGCTGGGGTCCGGAGCGCTCCGAGCGCGGGAGGCTGCGGAGTGCCCGTGGCTGCCGGCGGGGTGTGCGGGGCGCGGCGCCGTCCCCCCGCATCGCTTCCCCGCCTTGCTGAACGAGCCGTGACGGCCCCGGGGCTCCCCGCGCTGGGAGCAGGGCAGCAGCCGCTGGCTTGGAGAGCTCTTCCCCGGTAACTTTGGATGCCAGAAGGAACGCCACGGTTTCTTTGCAATGGGTGTTTGCAAAGCAAGGGGTTTGTGTGTTGTTTTTTTTTTTTTTTTTGTTTTGTTTGTTTGTTTCTTTGTGGGTTTTCTTTTTGTTTGTTTTGTTTGCTTATTATCTTTTCTTTCTCTGCTGTGCTCACCCGTTGCTACGTGATGGAGAATTACTGCCAAATAAAAAGTATAATGAATTGCAGCCATAGTGTATTGTGCTGGTGCTGAAACGGTTAAATTTCTGGTGGTACCTTTTTTCCAGTACCATTATAAGTGTTCTTGTTTAACAAGCCGCCACATACACCACCTGCTTTTCTAAAGAAAGTGTTACAAAGTAAAGCCCCTTGAATCCAACCTTAATGACATAAGCAGGTAATCTTTCTAGAGGGAGACTATCAAACTTCCTTAATGAGTAGTTCCACTTCATTACTGAAATACAGGCCTGGAAGCTACTGTTTTGCGTTCAGCTAACATTCCATTTATTACTGTATGAAATAACTTTTTAAGGCATCTTATATTTTTAGTAATTCACTGAAATTTTATGTTAAATTCTGCTTGGAGAAAGAACCAAAGCCAGAATTAAAACTGTTCCAATGGACCCAACAAAAGTTGCTTCAAGTTACACCCTTAAGTCACACATCTAAATATCTTAGTACATAAATGCTATGCATAAAGTTATAAATAGCTTTATGGCTAAAGATATGTGGAATAGGTTCAAATTAGGAATGCTACTCAAGAGTTGGTTTATTAGGCTGTGATTAACCACTTTTGGAGGTGGGATTACATTTAGCTGAAAATAATTGTGGTGCTGCTAGAACTGATATGTTTCTGTATATAAATGTCACCATGACATGAAGATTTTAGGAAGCTATTACTGTAAAGTGAATTAGTCTGATTTTGTGTATGCGAGGTGTGAGGTAATTGCAGAGTCTTTTATTTTCTGTATTCCTGGTTGTCATTTATTTGCAGAGTTATTGCTTTATCACCAAAGGGAAGTATTTTTCACTTTGGCACTCACAAAAGATCATTGCTTTTTCAGTGTGACTCTCGGCAAGGTATAGACCAGTCCTGTCTAAATCAGTCTGGAAATGTGTTGAAATGTTTGTGTATCTGTGTGCTTTAAGCTGATTGTAATAACCAACATATGGAAAATGTCCTTATGAAAAAGGAGAGGGAGGGAGCATGCATCTTAATGACTGATTAGTAGCACTTCAGAGCACTAAAAAACCCCTCACTTTGTTTTAAGCAATGAAAATGTAAAGATTTATGTACATCTGCTTGTATGTGAATAATACATAATTTAATTGTCTATTTACAAATAAATGCCTAGTCGTGGTTGCAGATGATTTTTTAAGAATATGAAGGAGAAATATTAATTTGTACAAAAATTATATTAATTCTATCACTTTTTAAAATTCATATTTTGTTCCTTGGTTTTATACCCTCCCTTGTTATATTTAACAAGATGTGGAATTTAATTTTTTTTCCTTTTTTTTTAGTAATATTGCTGGACTCTAAAGCACAACAGACAGAGTTGGAATGGATTTCCTCTCCTCCCAATGGGGTAAGTGCTACAGGCAAAACTTAACTTCCTAAGGATGATTTTATCGAAGCAGTTGAAAGACCTGCTTTAAACAAGCTCCCCCTCATATTTCTCTCAGTAATCATACCAAGTGTTTATGGCTTCTTCATTTTTAGAATGAAGCCTCAGGTTACAGTGTACAAATGTACAAACTAATTAAAAGCAAGTGGCTCTTTGGAAACTTTTGGTACCTTTATGTTTTGTAGTGTATTTCTTTGTGCTGTACAAAGGATTACACTGTATATTTATAACACAGTATTTTAAATCACTTTTTTTTCTTCCTTTAGAAACAACAGATCTGCTTCTGTGTGGAAACATTCTAAAAATATGTTTTTCATTTTCTGTAGAATGGGTGATCATAAATTTGTTTACAATGTTTTCTTTGTAATTGAATAGCACAGATTGAAGTGCTCTAAAATAAAAACATTTATATTGCAGATGTGTTTGAAATAACGTTCCAAACTTGAAACATCCCCAAGTCTTGAGGAGCTTGATACTGGAACTAGGCACGAATTATGTGGTTAAGGCCACCTCCAGCTTGCATACAAATTAATCTTATGGCACTCTATGAAATGTACCATTGTAAAATACATCATTATAAAAAATGAGATGTTTAGAAACATCAGTGTTATTGTCTTATTTATTATATATGTAAAGTTGAGAAATGCTGCTTTCAGTCTGAATTAAAAGTGTTATAAAACTTCTTCCTGAAGCCTTGAGGAAGAACATTTTCAGAAAGATATAATGGATGTATTGTCTTATCTTAACTCAGTCCTACATGAACTCAGTCTGACAAATCATAAATTATATGGACAGTTCTTGCTCATGGAAACAATCTTGCTGAATCCATTGTGACGCCTTGCACGAACAAGAACTTGGGGGATCAGTCCCTTAATCTTCAGTGCATTAAGAAATCTGGAGCCAGAGGAGCGTGAAGTGTGAGTAGGGATATAAAAGTGTAACAAATCCTTTAAATAAGAAGAATGAAAATGTGAAAGTGTCTTTCTTTAAAAGCAAGATTGTAGTATCAATACAGGCATAAACTGGAAACTAATCTGAGGACTTCAGAGAGAATGTAATGCGGGCTCAATGTGTATGATAGCTAATAACCTCAGCATTAGTGTTTTGCACTGATTGAAGCCTTTACCAGAGGTGTGTGAAAGATTAGCTTGGTGGCACTTATATTAAGCTAACCTGTAGATAATGAAAGACATGTCAACACGTGTTACACGTGTCAGGGTACTGAAAGATGAAAGTGGAGTCAAATTCAACAAATAGTAAAAGGCGAGTTTCAGAGGTAGAAGCCAATTTCAATCAGGAACTAAAAGTGAATCAAAACTAATGGCTAGATTTGTGTGTGTGAATATGTTCAGAAAAAGTTGCCTGTAAATTAACATAAAAGTACCATTTTAATAATGTAATTTTGAAAATAAATGTTTTTCTAATTTTAATTACTGAATTATTTATTATGCAATAGACTTCATGGGAATGAACACAGAAAATTTTGAGAGAAACTACTGCATCATCACAGTACAGAATATATCAGTCAGACACTCGTTAAATGCCTCATTCAACTGCAAGTGCTGCATTTCATGCTGTTAAGATAACTAAGAAGTTAAAACATCATAAATTGAAACCAATAGAACAGGAGATATTCAAATGGAATTGCATGTATAGCGCCATATTTTGCAACAGGACAGAGAAAAGTGGAGTTTTCTTACTGTGAAATTGATCACTATAAGAAGACTTCAATGAATGGTGACCTCAGCTGCCATAGAAGAAAACATCTTGAAGTACTGATATATTTTTTTTTTCCTTGCAGGGCGCTCTGATTACATAATTGCATCATAAATCATATTTCTTTAATTTTTTGGCTTTAGGAAAATATGGAAAAATAGCTCCAGTGCTCGATGCTAGGGATCACAAAAAGTAGTGCTTCTTGTGTGAGTTTAGTATTTTGTATTATTTTCCTAGACAGTAACATAAAAATGTCTTTGATGTCAGCTAGTCTCATGTAGTGGGATTTTGACTCTGAGAAAACTCATTTGTGTTGTATTATGAAGTGTAGGTTGATTTTTGTAAAATTTATTTTGTTTGTTTCTTTTTTGTTTGTTTCAGTTTGTTGGGTTTTTTGGAGGGGAATGGTGATTTATTTTGTTGGAGCAGTCTACATCAAAACTCAAGGAGACAGATTCTATTGTGTGGTGCATGAGAGTTACTTCCATGTCAAAGATACAATGCATTGTCTTACTGAATATCTCATTGGAGAATCTGGCTTGGTGTCTTAAGGGAAGAATGCTTATACAAAACAAAAAATAAAACAAACAAAAAACCAAAACCCCCAAACCATCTCAAAGAAACCCCAAAGGACATAGCACTGCCTGATATGAAATGGAGAACATGAAAATCAGCAAAATTTTAGGCTTTATGCCTTGTCATCTTGATGGGATTTTTTTTTTTTAGTGGGGAGGAGTTTTCTTCTTATTGTGGTATAGCCAAAACCCTCTCAGTCCAGGGCCTTTTTTTTTCTTTTTATTATTTGTTCTAGCTCTTATAGAGGTGAAAAAAAATGACTCCTTCAGCTCTAATAAATCGGTTATGAAGATAGACTTTCTTTTGTTCAGAGGTTAATACAGTTCCATATGCAATCACTTCAGTTAACTCCATGAGCATTTAATAATCTATTTCAATCATTTAATACCATATGCATGTATAATGCCATATATATCTCATCTATATTAACTGTAGGCCATTGAAATGCGCTTTGATATTTACAGCTTCTGTGCATTTCAGCATCTGCAGCTGTGATATATTTTGTGGTGATAACTTCCAGCATCAATTCAGCCACATCTGTTTTTTCCTGAAACAGACAACAACATTAAAATGGTCTCATTTGCTGTCAAATAGGCTTGCAGAGTAATGTATGCTGTGTGGCTCCTGAGCTGGGAAACCAATGCCTTCCATGCTTGGTTGCCGGTGTGAGGAATGTCAGTGGATGCTCTATCCTGCAGAGGTGCCGACTATACGAGTCCCACAGAGCACTTAAGCATGTGCTTACCATTAAGCTCATAAGTACAGTCACTGATCTTAAGCATGAGCTTAAGTGCATTATTGACACAGGGCCAGAGGGCTAAGCGCCATCCAGAGAAGTCATGGTTGCCTGTATCCTGGGCTGATGATAGCTCACCCCCCTCCCCTAATTTATTACAGCTGCAGTTTATGCAGGCAATGAAATGTTACAAGAAATGTGAAAAAAGGTGAGAGACAAGGATTGTTTTGGTTACACCTGGGCAGATCTGCCTGGTTGATTTCAGTGGAAGGTTTGCCATTGCTGGAGATGCAAATTCCCACGCTACCAAAGTCTCTGGGATTGTTAAAGGCTTACCAGCTCGTTACACAGTTGGTAACCTAAAGAGAGAGCATCAACAAAACTCAGGCTTTGAACCTGTGAACTTTTACTCCTATGGGTTGTTTTTAATTCTGTATGTAGTCTCATGGTTCATTTGAACTCCCAGTTAAATGAAGTTTGCCCCTTCTAACATGGATGCAGCCACTGGACAAAAGGTGAGGTGAGGAGGAGCTGCTACTTAACCTTTCAGTTTGGAAACAAAACAGAAGGTGGACTGAATGGAAAGGACACAACCAAAATGTTATCTTGCTTTGAGATTTTTAATTCTCTCCATTTTCTCTTGCCCTCTCACTATGCCACTATGATCACATAGGGGTGGGAATCATCTGACTCATGAGTTTCAGGACCTGATCCCATGCTTTCTGTACAACTGCACATTTCATTGGAAGTTTTGCATGCACAAGTTTTATGTGCTCTAATGCTAAGCCATTTCAGTTTCTAAGACTTCACTGATGTTACATTTCTTTGGAAGAGAAGCTGCCTCCCTCCTTTTGCTCTTTGCTTACTCAAAACCATTGTGACCTTAAAGAAATGTGTGTGAGCCCACATTGAAATCAGAACCTGGTGGGCTAAACAGCATTTTCTAAAGCTGTCCCTTTGCGACTATGACCATGATATGACAATGACTTTTAGAAGCTGTATGTGGGAAAGACATGAAGGGAGAGAGAGCCTATTCCTTCATTAATATATATTTTCTTCATTTATGTGTTTAAGAGTATTTTTAACAATAATGTACTGTTAAAAAGAAGGGAGACATGAGTTGTGTGAAGCTTTTTAAAATACACAGTAGTTACATCTGGTGACATACTTCTTGTTTATTACTAATTGTTTGTTATTATTTTAGTGGGAAGAAATTAGTGGACTGGATGAAAACTACACTCCTATACGAACATACCAGGTATGCCAGGTGATGGAATCAAACCAAAACAACTGGCTTCGGACTAACTGGATTGCAAAAAGCAATGCACAAAGGATTTTTGTAGAGCTGAAATTCACTCTGAGGGATTGTAACAGTCTTCCTGGAGTTCTGGGGACTTGTAAAGAAACTTTTAACTTGTATTATTATGAAACAGACTACGACACTGGCAGGAATATCCGAGAAAACCAATATGTAAAAATAGACACTATTGCAGCAGATGAAAGTTTTACCCAGGGTGATCTTGGGGAGAGAAAAATGAAACTTAACACAGAGGTGAGAGAAATTGGACCTTTGTCCAAAAAAGGATTCTATCTTGCGTTTCAGGACGTAGGGGCCTGCATTGCTTTGGTCTCTGTCAAAGTCTACTACAAGAAGTGCTGGTCCATCATTGAGAACTTAGCTATTTTTCCTGACACAGTGACTGGCTCAGAGTTTTCCTCTTTAGTTGAAGTGCGAGGAACTTGTGTCAGCAGTGCGGAGGAGGAGGCGGAGAACTCGCCGAAGATGCACTGCAGCGCGGAGGGAGAATGGTTAGTGCCTATTGGAAAATGTATCTGCAAAGCAGGATACCAGCAGAAAGGAGATACGTGTGAACGTAAGTAAACACACAACTTGCTGTAAATTACAGGTCATGTTCTACCAGATTTTTCCTTTTCTTTTTTTGCCTCTTTTTTTTTTTCCAAGAGAAATGCATCATCAGTCGGCTTTTAAAGTTTTCAGATCCTCAATCTGTAAAGTTCACACTGGTTAATCTAAATCAGTCATTCTGTCTGATTAGGAAAATCATGGCTGCATAATGCACTTTTAAAGTGAGAAGTATAAATGTACGTTCAGGACTAACATCATGAACTGGTTAAGGTGTTGTTCCTTGTACCTCTTGGTAAGGCTGAGTAAGTCATACCTATCACCGAACATTGTATAAATAATGTCAGGTAGGAGTAGGTGAACAGTTTGTTCTTTCACATAATCTGTGACAGAATTATAAGGAAACTAAAATGGATGTAGTAAATAGAATGGGGTGTGGTTAGTAATGGGAAAAATACACACAAAATCAAAACTGATCTAGAGATTTGTGTCAAGTGTGCAAAAAGTCTAACACAAGATAGATATTTCAAACAGAATATCAGATTTTCAGAATAAAGTATGATTTCCTTTCTATAACTTTTTTTGCAGAAAGCCAGCTCTAAACTCTTGGCTTGCAGTGGGATCATTGTGATTATTTTAAAATAGCAGGTCAGAGACTACTAAGTTGTACTTCCTGATTCAGACTAATTCCGTTAACCATGTTCTTAAAATTATACTTACCCTTAGCATTGTTGTCACTAGGGCTACAGGCATAAGAAAGACCTTTCTGCTTAGCATGAGAAAGAATATTTTATTGTCTTTGCTTCCAGTAAAAAACAAGAGAACCTGCAGTTTGTTTGAAAACAGGTATTTTCATGTACATTTAATACAAGGCCTATCATTTTTATCACAAGATAACACAAGGAGTTATATATCACCATATGTTTATTGCAAGGTAGACAGACATTTGTTAGTGAGAAATATTGTAAGTGTAAAACTGGAAAAAATAACCCCTACAAATCTATGAAGAGGAGAAATGTACATCATCTCAAAAACAAAGCTGGCAGCACTCGCTGAGTCTGAGGTGCCTGTGTGAGGACTTCAAAATCTGTAGAGGATTAGGGGACACCCTAAAACAAAGTAAATGAGTCTCTTTAGTAATAGCTTGTCCTCATAAAAAACCACAGTTCTGCTTTTAACAAGTTTTCATGAGGAAATTCAGTAGAAGGTGAAATGAGTGGAGCTGATCTGAAGCCTTTGTAGCTCCTCACAAATCTTTCATTGTTCTGTTGGGAAGGGATGAAGTCTTATATGCTGTAGAGGATGATCTCATTAGGAGTAATTGTAATGTGAAAAACTGCCCCGACAAAACCGTTCAGTAGACTATATTAGAGGTCTGTTAAAAATATTAAGTGCTGTGTCCCATAGAAGTCTGTGTTGAGGTTTTAGAATTTTTTTTTCTGAGTGGCTGACTTTTTTCCTTTCTTTAGTTAACTTGCTCTTGATTACAGTCCTAGTTATCATTGATGTAATTAATATACTATTTTTATTTGACTTTCAATAAGGGAGAGAAAATATCCAAAAAAACCCCTAGTGTATGTTTGGAAGGGGGTGCAGGACCTGAGCTGAGTGAGCATGGCAGGGATGGATAGAGAAGAAAGTGATGTTTGGTAGCTGGAATTCAAGGAACCTGTTTATTAAACAGGCTTCTTAATTTCTAACCGCGCTGATGTTGACAAAAGAATTAAATGATAACTTGTACTTGAGCCTGGTGGCATGCTCATTTGCAAGAACACTTCCCATTTCTGGCTTGCTTCCAAAGCAATCACTAGGAGAACACACTACTCTGGAAGCAGTCCAGAGGATCATTTATGGTATTTTTCCTTTTTTCTTTCAGTGATCCTTTTAAGAGTTTCAAAACAAACTCTGGCCCCATATTGAGGCAAGTTAATGTGTTCGAGAGGGAAAAAGTGGTAGGCAGGCACTCGTCGAGTGCACACTGAGTTGGCAGCTCCGAGTCAGAACGATCTGGGTGACTGTGGCACACACTTGTAATTGCTGTCTGCGTGTCCTGTCTGGGCTCGAGGATGTTATTAAGTATGATCAACTATGAAGTGACCGATAATACAGCTGGCACACTGATACTGCGTCTGTTTTTTGTGACAGATATTGAGAGAAACTTATCTGAACATTGACACTAATGCAACTGGCTATCTGTTACTGTCAAGCTGTGTAACAGATCGAGTAGAAGCAAGTTGGTGTGTGCTTCTTAACCCAGAGCTTTTATAGCCCTGTCTGAGGGCTCACTTCTGCAAATGCTTTGTACCTGGCATGCTGCGTGACTTCTTTGGGACTACTCAGGGCAGAAAGCATTGTGCTCTGTCAGGATGGGCAGAAGCCTGTGATTCTTCTCTCACACTTGCTAAAGCTCTGCTGAATTAACACAATAGGATGGTCTTTTACAGATACAGAATAATACCTTATCTGGCTGTGTTGTAGCAAATGTAGGAGTAGATGGCCACATTGTAGTTCCAAATAGCTCTTCAGCCTGTAACTCAGCAGGGATTTTCATTTGTGTTGTGCTAGCTCGATTGGCTGTCTGTGATTGAATAATGTGTTCCTTTTGCATACAGCTTCTCTCTTGGTTGTGAAATTTATTGAGTTCAGATACTAAAACAATTGAATTTTGATTTATACACAACTCTGCACTGGATGTGTTTATTTTTTTTTTTTTTTTTAATGATGTAAGTAACTTGTAGTGCTGGGAAGGATAAAGAAGAAAATGATCTTGAAACGCATAACTTGGAAAATGAGGTCCCACTGCTTGGTCTTTCAGACTGAGTTAATTTTTTTTCATTGTGGATGTACACTGATTACTTCTCACTAGATGAGTGCCAAAGAATCCTTACAACCTCAGTGGTCTAACACACTCATAAGAGAGCCAAATTTCGGAGAGCTCACAAATGTAATTTAAAGCAAAATCTTAAAGTAGTGTGAAACAAACATGAGAAAACTAAGTGTGCCTCTGAACTTAGAGTTGCAGATTTTTTTGCTTATGTACAAGGAGTTTATTTCTTCAGCGTTGATCTTAGGTCTGCTGGTGTGAAGAACTAGGCTTAGGTGTGGAAGTAGTACATTTTGAAGGATTATCTTGAAGGGTACATAGCAGTGGTACCAGAAAGGTACTTAAAATGCTCAGTTGTTTTAACACAATCTATTGCATCTGTCCTGGAAAAAAAGCAACAGCCAATCAACCAAAAAAACCTCATCCAACCAACCAATAAAAAACCCAACCACAAAAACCCAGTGGACTTCTCAGTAACTGTAGTGGGCTCCCAGTAGATCTAACTTGGACTTTTTCTCACGGTGGAGTTCAGTTGATATGTTATGCATGTAAAGGAGTACACTGCAATCAGTGATTGATATTTGAAGGTGAAAATAATTCTATGAGAGCTTCTAGTATAATGTATTTTCCATCTGTTTCATGTTAGTTGGGGGTGGAGAGGGAGAGAATTAAATTTATTCAATCAGAGCAGTAGAGTGATATTTCAGAAGGTAGGAAGCTTCTCTTAATATTACTGAACTGAGAAATTACATAGATGACTGGGCACCAAGTCCAAAAATTCAAATTCCTAGGGAAAGCCAAATGGATGCGTTTTACTGTTAAGTGTACTATAATACTGTATGCATTAACAGTTGTTTTATTGGCCTCCAAATGAGGAAGGGATTATAGCTATTTGCACATTTTGTCTTGGTGAAGTAAAAAGGGAGCTACAGGCTTTTCTTTCTAGACTTTGTCAAGTGCTATACACTGTGCCAAAGAGCAAGCTGCATCTGTTCCTTCCGTATTTTCTTCTTGGGACAAACTTTATATCTCTTCACTTTATGAGATATCACTTTATAAGAGATCCAGAAACTTAATTTGCCTTATGTGCAGCATGTTTGTGGGTTGAGTTTTTTTTTTTTTTTTTTTGTGTTTTTTTTTTTTTTTCTTGTGTGTTTTGTTTTTTTATTGTTAGTCCATTTAGGAGCTGATGTGCCATGAGTTTATTGGTAGAGGTCAATGAATTAAGACTGGAATGTGAATGAGTGGTTATTAAAACAAGTATTACAATGCTTCAGTCGAAGCTGCACATATTGTGAATTGGGTGTAGAATTCAGCTCAGGGAGTGTGTCACAGAAGTTGTGGGTGACCTGCAACTTGAGTAGCCTATGCTGACATTCCTGCATTTTCAACTTGAAAATTTTTTGCTTTGTGGAGATGGGGAAAATGGTAGAAAACTTTTCAATGGCATTTCTATCATCAAGACTCTGAATGTTTCCTTTTTTGAAGAAGAGTTACCTTTCTACCATTTGCTTCCAAAATTACTCTAGGGAAGAGAATGTAATTAGTTTCAGCTAATTGAACCTGAGAAGAGAATGAGGGTATCTCTGTGTCACTGAGTCTTGTCATTTTCTCAGGAGCCTGTAGAAGTTCAACAGCAGAGCATCTATCTTCTTCCCTTCTTATTCCCTAACATATTAAATAAATTTTCTGATCCTTTTTAAATAAAGGTCAGTGGGATCTGATATCAGGCACCACATACAGCTGAATATGAAATATTTGATTAAAAAAATTAAAAGGTAGATATCTTTGCAAAGTAACCTAGCAGACTTCAGGAAAATAAAGTAGAGACTTTAAGGTGAAAGTAAGACCTCCTAGCTAGATGGTCAGATATTACTGAAGGTGTTTCTACCATGAAATGCAGAGCTTTGATTTCTGCTTCAAGCCTTCTTTGGAATTTGTAGAAAGTTGAATGTTTCAGCTATCATTCACCCTGTAATCTTCTGACTTCCCTTCTTGTCAGAGAAGTGTGGTAGAAAGATATATTTTCTTGCTATATCTTTGTTTCAGAACAGTCTAGTGTTCATAAAGAGGATGATTTTCACAAATGTATTAGTCTCTCTAAGTAATTTGGATTTCTTTGACCTACTTTGTTCATGTTCTTTGGCTTTTTGGATGTGAAAACACAGGGAAGAGAAAGGGAAAGGAGCTACGGTAAACATGACCTCCTTGAAAAGTGGTTTCCAAATGAACCAACACAAAAGGGCTAGTATTCTTAGTGGTCAAGGCTTTCCTGGAAAAAGTGGTGCCTTCATGCTTCATAAAACCTATTTCAGATCTCTTTTACATTGTCTTTTGGCCCTAAGATTCAATTGATTTTTTGTGGTGTTGCTTTGCCTGAAGTATCTGAATCAGTTTGCTCAGTATGATTATAGGCTGTCATAGTTTTGGTGATACAGAATCCTCTCCTAAATATGACATGAAGGTATGAGAGAAGTAAGATGATGAGAAGTCGAACTGATAAGTAATGAAGGCAGTCAAAACCATCTAGTTTTCATTGATAATGCTATCAGAGTGATCCCTAAAATGAATTAACTGTAGAGCTACTGGCAGATAGAGTTTCCAGTAAACTAGTTGTTTTGCTCCAGAAGGGCTGAAAGAGGTGAAATAGCACACGCAAATGAGCAATGGGGAGCCCAGATCCTAGAAGTGGAGTTGTTGGATAATGTATGAATGTCGAGCTCTTTCCCTCTCCCGCCTTTCTTCTCCACTGCCCTCTGGCCTGCCCCTCTTCCCGACTTCTGCTGTCTCCAGGAATTAACTTTAGTTTTGACTTTTGCTTGAGGTTTGATGAATACCAATTTCTTAAACTAAATTGGCTGCATGGTTGTAGTTCGGGTTTTTTTTTTTGGTCAGATCCCCTGCTGTGCACAGATTTTGAAATGAAAACAAAGCCAGCAATGAAATCTAAGAGAATTTTAGTAATATCTCCTTTAGTTACAGGGAAACAGTAAAACTGTCTGTTTTACGGGCCAGGGATGCCACTACAGAATTAGCTACGGTTGCTCAACAGCTGGGCCTTTAACTCCTTAGCCGTAAAGTCTATCTGCTGTTTGTTCTAAATGAAGCTTTAGTTGGTGTTTAGAAATGGAATCTCATCCTGTCAAGTCTGTTGCCCAAAACCATATGTTTTGCTTCTGAAACAAACTTTCCTGCCTAGAAATGTGAAGGGTGCAATTGGCATCCAATGGCTTTGGTATAATTTTCTAAGTTTGCTGTGTTTCTAAGTATAAAAAAGTTTTTCTGCATGAAAAAGAAGCTTGGAAATTCTGAGAGGTTTTTTTGGTTTGTTTGTTTTGGTGTGGGTTTTTTTGTTTTTTGTCAAGGGTTTCTCTTGACCTCTCAGAATTAGGCCACTAGAAATAAATTTAAGTGTTCTTTCAGTTCTGAGTACAAATGGGAGAAGTGACATACAATCCTCCTTAGGAGGATCACAAGTGTACATGCTTTCCATTAAATATGACTGTTAGCTTTTTAAGAAAAAGCAAAACCAATCCCATCCAGAAAACAAGGTTTCAGGAATTTAAAAAAAACAGAGTTAGTAGGTTACAGAGAAACTGAAAGTAGGGATCATTTAATGGAAGAACCAATCACATAAAAGAGAAGAACATGTTAATAACTATTTACCTAATCTATTTTATGTATCTGTAAAGCATCTATTATGTCTATAGTGAAATGGTGTTGAAAGTTGTTCAAGAAAGCTGCAGTTCAAAGTGTATATTATTCTCTGAAAATAAGGAACTTTAAGTAAAGGACTGAATTTGAGGTTTCTATTTAAGCAGTGAGACAACCATATGGAGAGAGCTATGTTTGCTACTAAAGCTGAAAAAAAAAAAGGAAATTATGTGGGCAAAATGTTTGGTTAACTAGATTAGCTTTTGAATTTTGATGCATCCCAAGCTTCCTCTGTTATTGTGAAAATATTGGCTCCCCAACAACAGTTCCTATATATTAAGCAGTATTAAATCCTTAAGAATATCTTTCTGGTTTTACTTGAGAAACTGTGGAGATAGTTTTAGTGTAGGTTTGCAGTTAATATCCTGCTAATTATTACTTGAACTATAGAATAAAAATTAATTCTTGTTTCTTGACTTCTCAGCATTAAATGCTGGAATGCTAGCTTGCCCTATAGTCTGCCAGCTGTCTGCAGTGCTAATTTAGTTATTAAAAACAATAAGTTGCACACAATTTATTGTGGATTAACGCGTTTTAGCTTGAAAACAAATAAAACATGTTCAAACAAATATCTGCAAAGTCGAAATGGGTCTTTTGAAGTGTTACAGTTATAAGTGTTATATAAGTTATATACCTATAACTTAATTGTGTTGTTTTTTTGCTCCTCCTAGAGATACTATAATATTACTTTTATAAAAACTTTAAGCTGGAACCAAATTGAGAGTAAAACAGTTTGAAGGAGCTTCCTTCAAAGAATTAGAAAACTATATTCAGGGAGCTTATTAAAAGCCAAATACTTGACAGGAAAAATATGTATATGATTTCTACTGTAATCCTTGACAGAGTGTTGTGACGTCAAAGAGAACCAAAAAAAAAAGGACAGGTTCACTATTTAAGTCAGCATTGTCTGTCTTTAATTTCATTAAAAGAAACCTCTCTTTAACAGAATGGTGTGTGTCATTTTTTCTGTAACGTAGCATTATTGTGAAAAGAGCATCAATAGCAAATGTATTTAAGGCATTTTTATGGACGCATTTCTCCTTACTTAGAGAAGCTTTTATCCCTGTGCACTTCCTAATCTTTGTACTGTCACAGTGAGTTCTCTTGTCCTTAATATTAATAAAAATATATGTTACATGTGAAAGTGAATAGTATCTTGTTAATAGTTCATGGCAGAAACTGTGGTAATCTCCTGTTTCATTTCTTGCTCTCAGACATATCAGCAGTGTGTGCCTCGTGGCTCCAGAGAAAATTTTTTTGTATACTTTTCCATTAATGACTGTTTCTGACTTCACAGAGTCTCCCTAATAAACACAACACACCAACAAAAAGGAGAGTGTTTGTTCAGTATTTAACACTTTTTTTCCCTTCTATTCTTCTTCATTAAGAAGAAATCTTCCGTTTAGGAAACACTGTTTTTGAAAGTATATGCTCTTTGGAAAATTTTGCTTAAGATCAAGTTAATTTATAAGTCTAATTCAGAGTAGCAAAGGCAACCAAGTATAAAACTTGCGTGCAATAAGAATTGGGCTCAAATATTGTATTTCTTGAGTTCAGATCCTGTTAGTGCATGTAGCTGTACAGCTTCATTTAGCTGGGTGGCCCCGCTGCTTGTCTTAAGGAGGATAAAGTTGCTCACATCTGTAACAAACATCAGGGTTTTTTACCACGGGTAATTTGATACTTTAACCTCTTAATTTTTATGATTTGGATTAGTTGCATGTGTCTCTTGGCAAGACATGGCTCTCCTGCAATAATAACAGCAAGCATTTTTCCAATAAAAGTGTAATTAACTCTAATTGTTAATATTATCTGATATCAGTACATACCTCAAATGTGTGTGATTGATGAGAAGAAAAAGGAAGTACATGATTGGGAAACATAATTACTGTTAATATTTTGCAATGTATTTAGTATACATAAATGCAAAGGTTATTTCTTGGTGTAACTGTGAAGTACACTAAGACTTTTGAGAGGCTGGACTAAGTCTACAACAGGCTGGCTACTGATAGTTTTTGTGGTTTTTTTAACAAAAAAAATCTGATACCATGCATTACCATAAATAAACATGCTGAGAACGTGCAAAAATGTAGTTTCTACTGTTCACTAAACAATTAATAAATATTTTAAGAAAGCAATGCCTAATGCAGGGAACTATTTGTAGAGCTGCAGGTTGAGGCAGCGTCCCCAGAACTTAATGGCAAGAATCCCATTAACTTAATGAGAGTAACATCATGTGTTGATGTTTTCCTACTGAGGAAAGTGCTAAAGCTTTAGGTAAGCGTAAGCATATAGATAAACTTGAAACTTTTATGTAGATGAAACCTATTTAAAGGCATGCTTTGTTAGATTTTTCAGAATTGTAGTACTGTGCCACTGTAAATGTATACAGAGAAGTGAATATAAACGGAACCCTAAAATTCCACTGATGGTACATCTCCCACTGGTGAGATGTGGCATCTGTAGCATAATTAGTAGCTATAACTTCTTATTATTCTTTCTCTGCGTGTAGTGAATGCAATATATCATGCAGTATAGATGACTGGTATGCATTTTACGGTGGATGGAACACAGTGGATTAAACTGGTGGGGTGTGGGGGGGCTTGAAAGTGGTGTTTGGAGGTCTTCTGGCAGGTGACTAACGTGGTGGCCTCATGTAGCCATATGCATGTGACCTGCTGTACATTCCCTTCATCTTACTGGATGTGTTCTCATAATGTGACTAAACTGCAAGTGTCCCCTGGCAATTGATAGGGCTAATTTTTCTCAAATGACCATGTAGATACTTTATTTCCAGTCTTATAATATAGTGTACATGTGCATGTTTTCCTATAGAGGTCTAAACTCATGTGTTGGAGAGGGCAGGATGTCCTTCATCCACTTGTGATGGACCATCAAAACCAAACTCAGGAGTTGTATGGAGCTTGTATTAATGACCTGATCCACTTGACCTGAAAAGTTAGAATGGCTTGTGGCCTCCAATCCTCCAAATTCCTGTTTCTCAGTTTATGAGCTAGTGTTCATTTATGAGTAGTAAACACACAGCAGTAACTTTTTAAACTTCCTGAGTGCACCATCTTTTTTATTTTTTTTTTAACTAAACAATTTTAAATAAATAGTTTTTACACTAAACTATTATGTGGGTAGATTTTGAGAAGAAATGATACATTTAATGAACGTGTGTGTGATGCCTATTTAAATCAATCAATTTGTGTCCACAGAGGAATATAGTTGGTGTTGAGAAACTCATTAAACCTCTTATTTAAAATATTGGAATCTTTGCTTAGCTACCATCAAAATTTTTAAAGAACATTGGCAATTGAGACTTTATAAGTAAGTTCATTGTATTCCTGAAAGTTGGGCAATTTGTGTGCTAAGAAGCTCAGCTCTATTAATGCTGGAAAAAAATTGCATGTTCAAAAATTTGTCTATGGAACATGGTCTGAGTGGGCAACATGTGGCTGTGATCACTGATCATATTTACATGATCTCACTCAACTCAAGTTTTCCAGGCTTAGGTCAATTATTTTTCTTGCTGAGGAGGATTTGAACTTGGATCTCTTGCTTCAAATAGGGCAAGTCCATTAACCAACATGCAGTCACTGTTAGAACATCTTATTATTTTAAAATTTTATTATTGTTTTATTTTATTTTTACTGCTGAAACTTGTTCTTCCCATAGAGTTAGAACCATTCATATGGAGTGATGGATTCTAGTGCTTTAGGTTTTGAGCTTTTTTATATTAATATATATATATTTATATATATATATTTATATGAATATATATAATAGATAAAACACACAGACATGGTTATAAAATGTGAACCATTTAATCTTGACTATATGAGTTCTAGTGTTTCTAAATGTTGACATAATTTTGTTTTGATAATTATTTGCATTGTGTATATATGTATGTATTTATTAGGTGAATGGTAGAACTGGAAAAAAAGTTCCACTGGTTTTCTATTTGCTTGTAAGAGAGATGTGTTTGTATGTCAAAGCAAATGGAAACATATTGATCTTTTCCCTTGTTTCTGTTAAAACGTATAGTTTTGTTTGAAGTCTTAAAATATCAAGTAAGAAAATGTAACTAGAAAGAAAAGGATTGCATGGAACCAATTTTTTTTAAGGTAGGGTTTGGTATTTCATTTTTAATTGCTACATAGAGATAGTTTTGGGATGTGACTGGAATACTATCAAAGAGAGGGTATTCTTACTTGATTTTATTGTCTTGGATCAGGCCCATGATACAGCCTCTTAGCTGAAATCAAGCATTGAATCTTGGATATTTGTTTTCTCGTGTTTCAAAATGTCAACATATTTTTTCTTGATCGATGTATTTGCACAGTAAATAAATTAAATAACTCTCCATTTTATTTTTTTGTTCAATTTACTGAAAAGGTTTGTTCCATACCAGAAGCTCTTCAGGAAAAAAACCCATTCATTATATTATTTACTGAGTATATTATAATTGTGACATTGTTCTGTGCTGGTTGTTCAAGGACACTTTTGTCTGTTATACAGACAAATGGACAACTTTCAAAGTGTGGTCAGGTTTATTGGTACTAACTAGAAAAAAAGAGTAGTGATAAAGTCCTTCCAAATGATAACTAAAGGAAATGGACATTGTTTTAGCTGTTAGCAAATCCCAAGGCTCCACATTGTCACCTAATTATCTCACCTATGGACATCTCAGCCAGATTTCATCTGCAGTCTGGTGCTGGGAAGTGTGAAAGTATCATGTGCTTAAAATCATAAGCAGGGTTGAAAATCGTGTCCCCCTGTGCAGATGGAATAGAATTTTCAATCTGTGATCCCTGAATGTCTCTTGTCTTTACTTAATACCTATAATTAGTTGTGAATCACTTAATTTTTGCATTAAAAGGCACAATTTTTTGTCCTTACAATGTGTATGCTTGTCTGCCTGCTTTTGTTTGTCAGTTAAAATAAGTCTCTACTTGGCCTTTTATTGAAAATGTCTTGTCAGTGGAATTGCTAGTGAATAATACTGGTAAACAAGGGAGAGAAATAACATCTTTTTAAAACAGTTTTTCTTTTCCCTGGGCGAATGCGACAGAGGAGGAGACAATGACATACCTACTTTTGATCTTTTATCTTAAAGATTTTCTGTCATATTTAGAGCTACAGTCATTGCATTGTGTATTATTGTTGTAAAAAATCATGTATCCAAGAAGATAAGATTCAAAATTCCATGACAAGTAGAGATGAATGGTTTTTAGAAAATACAGCACAGGCTGATAGCACAAATGATGTGCAATATCTAAGTAAGGGATTTTATTTCTCTCCTTAATACAAGTGCTAAATGAAAATGCAATATCTGTTCTTACAAAAAAACCCCCACTTTTGTAATTCCACCATTTAAAGACATTTTGTGTGTTTAAGCAGTGACAAGGGTATTCATTATTAATTAACATTCAGGAGATAACTGACTGTCAGTTGCCAGTCAGAGTGGAGCTTGGAAGAATGTTGACATTGATTGATGGATCTGTTCTGGGACAGTGCACAGACAACCTGCTCAGGTCATCTGAATACACAGAAACATTACAGATCAGCTCCACATACACAAAAAGCTCAGGCTGTCCTTCTTTCCGAAGGGAGGATATCCTTCCATGTGTCCTAGACTCGCTTGATTTGTAGGTTAAGCCTTCACTTTCCTGCTCTGTGGTCACCAGTTAAGAAAAGTTCAGTTTAGTGTGGTAAATATGGGTAACATGTCACTGTTCTGTTTCTGGCTGTTTGTGACTGAGATGCTTAAGCATTCAGCTTGAAGAAATATTTTTACGTTGCTTTTTGAAGTGCTATATGTACTTACCTAATGGATATATACTAATGCAATTTTTTCTTTAGGCAGAAGGAAATCCCCAACTCCTTATTTAGATTACTTTGAAATGCAGAGATGGAAGAGGCTTTTCAATCCTGCAATCTCTGTGGTCTCTTAGAAGTGGGTTTTAAATATCTGCAGTGATACCAGTTGTCTCCATCTCCTGGAATCGGCAGTGTATTTAGATTCAGTGAAATGAAGACATCCGTGTGGTGCCCTCACACCTCCTTTCAAAAGAGGATATAAGCAAGCTCCTAGTGTGTCTCATACCAATTCCCCTTGCCCTGGGCTGAGTAGCCTGTGTTGCTGTGAGAGGAGTGTCTGAACTCCTCCTGCTTCTTGTGGTGGGCACCTGCTCGTACAGCAGCAGTAGTACTTAGCTGAAGAAACAGAGTGGTGATTTATGGGCAGGAGAGACTTTTCGAGAGATTACAGCCTGGTTGTCAGCATATGATAAGCACCTGCTTTACAGATACTTATTTCTCATCATTTTTCTCAGTTTTAAGTTTTTGAATATGCTTCCAAATATATCATGGTTGACTTGGATTGATTAACTAAAACAGACGGAGGGCTGCTCATTAAGGTGATTGAAAAGGAGAACATATGACTGGATCCCTTTTCCTGTGATTATCCGTGGGGGCAAAACTCCTGTGCTCTATTACACGTCTCTATAGGTTAAAAATTGGATCTGTCTTGTCTTCTTTAAAATCTCCATAACTTTCAGCTTTGGGAGACACTGTAGTTCCACCCACTCCAGATGGAAGTAGCGTGCTGTTGGGAATCCCTTGCCAATCTCTGTCCCTGATAACAGTTTCTGAAGCATATTGGGAAAATCTGTTGAGAGCTGTTATAATTTCATACTCGTGTGCCAGTTTTCTCTTTCCCTGTTTCTTCCAAGTACCTGTGACTGGGGTTCCCTAATGCTTCTTTGGGGCTGGCAGGGTATTCCAATGAGGTAGAGCTCCCTGCTTTCACCCAGTGGAAAATGGCACCACAAACGTTTCTGTTGCAAAACTGCTTATTTTCCCTTGGGTAAAATCTTGCTTGCTTTATTCATTAAAAAAAAAAAAAATAATGGGTCCCTTGGGACTGCTTGTGAAAGTAAGAAAAACAGGAATTGGCCCCATGTCATAACCATCTGTTATTAACACAAAGAGCAAGGGCCCAGTCTTGCAGTCCTTGCTAAAAGCAGTTTGTTTAATAGGAATTACTACAAATATGAAAAATGTGTGTTTTCCTCATTACTGTGACAATATTCCCTTCCAGTAGTGAAAAAAAAGTCATCATGAATCTTGGTGTACAGTCACACAATTGCATTATTTTATATTGTGGTAGGCTGTATGCAATAAACATCTCATCTCATTCCAAGAAATATATGTATTGCAGTATTTTCAAAAATCACTTCAGCTACTTTCACGCATATTTTTTCATAGTACATCTTTTTATTTTATGGCTGAATTATGACTGGCTTTTCTTTTCTACTGTTTTTATGACTGAGATAAACCCTTTTTTTTTTTTTTTTTATAGCAGCTAGTTTGAAAATGGTGCCATTTTTTCCTCTCCTCCAGCAGAAAATGTTTGACTTTTAACTTGATGACTCCCCTGCCCAAAACACACACACTTTCCAATCCCCTCCCTCAATTATAACTACAAGCATTAGTGGAGAACTGAAATGATTATGTCCATCTTGCTGTGCTACATCATGGCAGAAAGGTAGTTTTATTACTTCCATTCGTTACAGGATGAACTGCTAGGTTGGATCACATTTTTTTTCCCCCAACTTTTTGACCTCCCCAGTATTTTGTATTTCTACCCTCATATTTGAGGGAATGATTCCATATTATTTAATACAAACCCCATATCTCTGTAAAGGATCTACTTGATGTCTTCCTGCCCATTTGTTTTTCCATCAGTTCGTCACTAGTTCTGAGAGTTCTGCCAGATAACTTGAGCCATGGGTGTTAATAGGAGCGTTTAATCCATGCTCCTTCACTTCTGGCTATAAATCTGTTAGGCAGAACAAGGGTTGCTATAATCCTGTTGATTGCACCTCAGCGGCAGGCCAGTCCCCTGGCAGGCTGCAGTGCCTTTAAGGGTGGCTTTGAACAATCGCTCTGGCACTGAGCACATGCAGCGCAGCCCAGAATCTGGGAAAATATATAAATTATGATAGGAGGCTGCGTGTTTCCATGGTGTATGCAGAAAGACAGGAATTGCTGTCTTGGATCAAACAGGTGGCTTGTCAAATCCATTACTCTTTTGCCAGCAAATGTCCAGTAGCAGATGTTTATAAAAAAAAAATATAAAGGAACATCAGTTTTGCTTTTCTTCAGCCCGAAAGCATTGTCTGAAGCTCTGTTATGTCTCCTTTATATCCTTTCTCCAGTCATTTTGTCATTCAAATGTTAGAATTATTGTTTTCATTTCATATAATAGATATGTTCTAATCCATATACACTCCTACTGTATTTTTGTGGTTTTTCTTACGTTTGTGGCCTCAGATTTCAATAGACTGGAAATTCCACAGATATTTGCATTATTAACTATTCAAGCCTTAAATTTATGTTTTGAACTTGACTGAAAAGCCCCTTGAGGATCTGAGGTAGAAGCATACACAGCAACAACACTAAATTGATTTCCGTGCATTTAGAGAGGTAGATTTTAAATAGTTTGGTCGGGAAAACTAAATTCATCATTTGTAAACTATTTGTAGGACAAATACAGTACAATTTTATTACAGGAACATTATAGCAACTTCTTTTTCTGTATTTATAGGCACTTTGAGCTATTGAAGGGTTAACCCCCACCTCCCCCCAGGCAAGCAGAGTATCACTTTCCTTGAAATGCCATTGGGAAACCGAGATAAATGGTGAAGCATTTTCTGTGTTGACATGATGTTCGCCTGTCCGATTGCATCCTTCCCAACAGACAGCAGAGAAGCAATTACAAAAAAAGACATCTGTGCCAAGGTTTGGCTAGCCAGGGAGGGCAAGCTCTTGTGTTTAAGAGGTAGAGAATCCAATCGATGAAAATGTCTGGGCCTGTTAGCACCAATAAAGCTGAAGGCCACTGGGAAGCTCAGAGAGGGTCTTTTGTTGCGGAGATAGAAAAGAGGCCGAAGCTGTGACACTTGGGGAGAAAATAGGGTCAGCCAGTACGATCATCCATCTTCCTCAATGGCAGCTTTCTGTCAGTTTTTAACCCTGCTCAGCAGAGGATCTAAGCCTCTATTGTTGGCACCAGCCAATTCTCAGCCAAGTGTAAATGAAGTTAATATTCACTGACCTTATGCATAGCCAATGAAGGCCCTTGATGTCATCCTGGAAATAATGTTATCTGACACTTCAAAAAGCAGATGTTGGCAGGTTGTTTGTGTTTTTTTGCTGAGCCAGTACGCAAAGACGCATTGTTTAGGCACCTCGCATTTAAACTGATTTCCATAATAACCACAAATAGGCCTTTTTGACCTTAAATTGACATAGTTATGGTTTTAGTTTGCATATCTTTATATGCTGCTCACAAAGCCCAGCTAACCTGCACTGAGTGATCAGGGAGAAGTAGCTTGGTTCACTTAGATAAGAAATATATGGGCCAGTGAGCAAAAATTATTTATGCTGATAAAACAGTGAGCAATTAAAATAGTTTAAATAGTTCAAAGCAGACATTTTTAGAGCAAAATGAAGAATAGCATTTTATTTTGCAACATACCTCCATGAAAGGAAATATATAACAGAAGTAAAAAAAAAAAAAGATACCGCTTTTATTTTGAAAGGCCTATTGCAAGCCACCATTAATGTCTTCCTTTGTCTCCATCACTGTTTTGTCATAGTGAAACATGATTATTCTAATGTCTTAATTACAGAAAGTAAAGTAATTCTTATAGGTTCCACTTTGCCAGAAGTTTGTCTAAGACAGCAGCGTACTGTTGATATCTGCATATTTGTACAGTGCATTTCATCGAGATAGATCCCCAGACCTTCTGCAGACACAGAAACAAAACACATCCACGCTCCTCTTGTGTAAAAACCTGTGTCAAACATATGTTGTAACTCTAGGGTGAAACACTTCTTAAAGCACAGTGCTATTTTTCAGCAGCCTGTGGTTCTGATTCAAGGAAAGTTATAAACATGTACCACACATGGGAGGTGAAAAGTATTTGATTTGGTTTATTTTCCTTGTAAATTAGCTATGATTCTGGCTCACGTGTGCTTACCTTATGAGAGATGAGCATAATAACATATGGTAATAAAGTGCAGATGCAGGATGTGTAGTCATTATTAGTAAAAAATTCCAGCTGTATCAACCAATGAACTTGGCACAACCATGTTTTTCCCCCCTGTGTACAAAATGCAGCAGCAGGTAACAGCAATCTAGAAAATTCTCTATTATACCATGGCATTGGTGTTAAAAATATATTTGAATAATGGTTGTAGTGTAGTCAGCACCTTTCAGGCTGTGATGCATTCCTGTGCTTTTGAATAAGAACTCAAAATAGCATGACTTTTTTTTTTTTTTTTTTTTGGGTCAAAGAATGAGTTAATAGTTGAATTGAGAAAGCCTGATAATCACAGTTGCTTGGGAGGCAATTATCTGACAAACTGGCAAAGATGAGAAATACCAGAACAGATCTGCATCTAATTGAAATCACTCAAATCTGATCTTAAGATAAACAATCGTAGTATTTTTGGAAACCGTGTTATTGATTGTGTTCTTCCCATCAGTTATGTTTGTTTGTACCTGTTAGAGAAACGAACATGTTTCCTGTAGTAACAGATTTCCTTAGAAATTCATCAGCTAGAGATTTCTTGCTGTGTCTTTGCTCAATATTAACTCACATCAGATGGATTTGAACAAAAAAAAAGAAAAGAGATAAATAAATTCACTAAATTTCTGGATGAAATTTTAAGAAATTGGTGATTGATTTTGTTTGAGGTACAGCATTGTATTTCATTAGCTTCTGGTTATTTGTGTGCTGTCTGTGACATATGATGCCTCAGTCATATAGCTCAGATGATTAAAAGGCTAATTTTAGTTTGGAACTGATTTTAATGGGGTGTCTGAGAGGAATAATTTGTCCAGATAGATTAACTCAGATCCCTCCCTCCCTGCCTGCCCCAATCCTATATTCAGTTTATTCTACAATCATTCTGAAAATACCTGAAGTTAGATGAAAATTTCTGAAATACAGAATTACAGCCAGCTACTGAACAGTGTGGAAAGAGCAATGAGCCAGAGAGCACTGAAAGCAATGAGGCACCTTAGTGGGCCTTTAACAAGCCCTAAGTCTGCTAAGCAAGCAAATTAATTTGTTTAAGACTTTACAAAGACCCATTTCTTCTGTAAGTTATATTGAGTAATAACCAGATTGAGTCACATTTTCATTTTACTGCTCTGCTATAAATCGGTTCATTTCTGGCTCAGTTTTGTTAGTCTGTCCCTTTGTCAGGATTTATCCTATGAAAAGTGTAGAATGCCAAAATAAACATCAAACTGACCCAATTCTGCCCTCTCCTCCAGCAGAAATGGATACTGAACTACAGAAGTTTATTTCTTATTTCTGGAAGGAGACTGTGAAAGAGAAATTTGCCTTTGTGAATTAACCCATGGGCAGATTGATTCATTTCATCCTGTTGGTATTGAATATTGTTCTTATTTTAGTTGAAAGTTTGCAAAATGCTAGCTTTCCATGGGCAGGCCACTGAGGAAGTGATCCAAAAATAATATAAATTGAAAGTGTTTGGTTTAATGTACTTTTCTGTTTGTTTGTGGTTTGTTTTCTTCTTTTTTTTTTTTTTTCTTTAAACAAAACAGAACAAAACAAGAGATGCTTTGGACTAAATGTCAGCAGAAGATTCACTAGGGACACCTCTAGCTGTAAGGTGTGGGGGTGTGGGAGGTGGTTGGGGTCTCTCCTGCTGATGGAAGGCACTACCAGCAGTGGGTTTGCTGGTGACATTGGGGCTGTGTTTGGCAGCTCTATCGGAGGAAACCTGTTGGGAATCTGATGTTCATGCTTGGAATTAGGTTGTTTTTGTTCCTGATTCGTCTCACCTGTAAGAGGTGAGGTCTTCAACAGCAGACTTTTTTGGCTGGTTCTATTGTTTAGGATAATGTATAATTTTCACCTCTGGACTCTGGTCCTCTGCAGAAACAGTGTGTGTGGATCTGAGTTCATTTGTATTGCATTTTTAGCATGGCTGTGATTTTCTTTGACAGTTACATCAACTGGGAAGAGAAGAATGGAATTAGATATGAAAAATTGCTTTGTTCTCCAGAGTTTCTAGAAAACATCTTTGAAACTGTAGTGTGAAATCTCTATTGCGTCTGCTGATGATTTGTACTAATAAAAAATAGCCAGCAAAACTCTGTTTGAGAAAATAATATTGGGGGAAAAATCACAGAAAAATCAATTGTATGAGGAGATAGAATATTTAGTACTGACTCATCTTCCCTAATCAGTAGAAAAATGGATTATATGACTAATAAAGAATCACCTCGAAGAGAACAGTTAAGAGAACATGTACCATTTTGTTGAACAGATCAAAAATTCTGTAAATGATCTACCAATAATGAAATACATGATTTTACAACAAACAAAACTTGCCATGTGGGGAAAAAAAATAAAATGTACTGCTTTATTGTTTTGCATATTAACAGGGGTAGCCTTTGCATTTTCTATTTTTTTTTTTTTTTTGAGTCAGAAATGTAATTTACTTCACCCACACAAAGCAGTGAATGGTGCAAAGCACCTGCTGTCAGACTGAAGGGAATATATCACTGGGGAGAGGGAAGGAGAGGGTAAGTCAGTTATAAGGAACTGTGGACAGGTGAGGGGATGCAATCTAAAGATAAGATTTTGGGCTGGGGCTGAGCTTGAGGAGGATGGTGGTGTTTGTCAGCTTCCACCCTGTACTCCAGTGTGGCAGGCAGTGGATGTGTGAAGAGGTGGAGGAGCACAAATGGAAAACAGCAGTTCTCATGATCACTGTGGCAGGCATTCCGTCTGATGGCTGGCCCAGCACCGCAGAGTGGATCTGAGTGCTGTGCAAACAGCAGTGCCTCAGCCAGCGCGGGCTGGGCCTGGGAGCACAGCCTCACACAGCCACCCTCGCGCTGCCCCACGACTGCTTTACTTAGGGCTCTGCCTTTGTTTCCTAAAGTCAATAATGCAAATGTATGAGAATAAAGGTGAGATCTGACCTTGCCCCTCTGAAATGACTGGGAGATTGTCTTTACCTTTCACAAGCACTAAGGTCTGTTTGATGCCTCTGTTTTGTTTTGTTTGGTTTTTTTTTTTTAATAATAGTTTTCAAAGTGCCTTTCACACACAGAGAAAAGATCACTGTTATAATAGATTAAATATCAATGGTAAATATTGTGGAAATACCTTTCATAAGTAATAAAGAAGGAAGGGCTCATTTGTAAGTGTGGCTATATTCTTACTTAGTGGAGAAGAATGAAATACATTCTTCCTCTTCCCTGCTGCTCCTCTTTCTCCTCAAATGGCAGAGGGTGTGACAAAAGTTAGATTTTTATGCTAACCATTGAAAAGACCACATTGTATTTTATCCACATGGCAAGAGAGGCAGGAACAATATCTCTTTAAAAAAAAAAAAAAAGGCAATTTGAATTTATGATCTCAGCCTAAGGTGATCGGGCTCTGTGCTTCTCATTAAGCATGTTGGAATGTCTCTTTTCTCTCTGCAGCATCCCCAAGTGCCTGCAAAACTGGAAATTAAAAGATGAGTTGAGTAAAAGAAGAATGGTTCTGAAGCTGAGAATTTACTGGTTTTTTTTTTCTTTTAACTTCTTTAGCTTTAGACAGACACACATTGCTCATGTAGCTGAAATTAATTTGGTCTCCACAATATCAGGAATGTCTGAAATCATCATTATTCTTTAATCTCCCTGTATGCATCTGTTCAGTCTCCAAAGGTAGTTGGGTCATCTTTTCAAAATATTTTCTACAACTGGAAGGATGAGAAGCCATTTTTACCTCAAGCTAGAGTTTAGATAGTCATTCAGAAACAGCAACAACAACAACAAAATCATATGATTCTTAGAACTGGAATATAAAATAAATTACCAATTTTTTTAGAATTATGGTTTTAAAAAAAAAAAACCCAAGAAATTAGCAACCTCATGTGCTCAAACATACTTAAATTTTGAAGCCCATGTTAAAACCCTCATTTAAAATAACTGCAAAGTTCTTTTTTTTATATTTGGTCAGTTTGGGATTGTTTTAATGTTTTGGGGGGGGATTTAATACTCTTTTTTATGATGAACGAATGTTTCTTGAAGGACTAAACCAAGGATCTTAATTCATGTTATACACCAGCAACAGGACTGCTTAGGAAATGACAGCCTAATCATGGTAAATTCAGGCAGCTGTATAAAATCATCATGGGCAAATTGTCTCCAAGGGTGGGAGAATGTTTATTTATTGCATAGGTGTAAAGGAGAACATAATTTAACTTGTGGAAACACTGTTACCACTTTGAAAGATCCGAAGTAAAAACGGCGTTTGTATTGCGGATGAGTAGCAAAACCATCCTTTTTCTTGCAAACTAAGAATATTTCCTGCAGAATTAACCAAGCAGACCATGAGCATGAATGGTTATCTCTCTCCCCCGTGACTGTAGAGGCCCTTTTGGAGTGAAATCTTTGCTACAGAGCCTGCATGTGTAAAACACTGTACAGCCACACTGCTGAGGACTTTGAGCACACAAGGTCTGGCTCTTTCACAGCCTCTCTCATGCAGCACATCAGGGAGCATAGTCTGTGTAATTAGAGTCTCCCTATGGGTAAAATTTAGGTTAAGAGTGAGGAAATATCCTTCTACACTGAGCAGCAGAAGGTTTCTAGTCAGGGCACACCTGTTCTTCCATGCTGAAGAGTGCAGGATAAAACAGGAATTGTTGGTGCAGAGCAAGCATGTCAAGGGGAATCCAGGTTTTAAATCGGTTTAAACTAAACAGGAACAAGTCTTATTCTGTTTGCATGGTTATAATCAGGAACAACTGGCTATGAAGACTGCAGTGATCCTCAGCTTGCAAATCAGATGTTTAGCTATGAGTTCCAGTGTCTAGTTTCTTTATCACTGACTGCTAAATGGGGATAAACTACTGGATATGCAATACCAGTCTGATTATTTTAGAACTGTATTCCTCTGCATTTTCTACTTTGCATGTAATTTTTTACTTCCACTGAAGTAATGCACAGTTCTCTTTAGTATACACCCCTATAAGTTTGCAGCCTTGCTGCTGCCCATTTATGTTATGACAGCTACATTCCTGGAATGATCAACTCCTGCTCTGCTGAATTAACTGAAATACCTCATCATTCACTGAGTTTCTTTGCACCACTGAGAGGGTAACTCTTAATCCTGTGCTAAAAATAAAGTGCAGGAATTTGGTAAAGTTATGCTGGACAATAAAATAACTCTGAATTTGCCTCATTGTGTGAAGTGCCAGCTTTTGTAGTGTTGTCACAAGCTTTATGGCTATTTGCTGCTGTACAGTTTCAGCTCCTGTAGAAATATATTTCAGTTTCTCTTCTTGAATCTTTTAAGGGTAAGCTGTCAAGCACTTCTGATGTTTGACAAATGCTATGTAGTTAAAGATACCAAAAGGAGATAATAAGTGATAAGGAGTAATCAAAAAAGAAAAATGGAAATGCTGATATTTTAAAGAGGTGACCTTCCGCTAGTTAACCCTTCTGTATGCACATCATTCATTAGCCAGGGAGTTTAAAGTTTTTTGTTGAGATGTGTTTTCTAGATATGGGCTTTTTAGGGCTGTATGAGAGTCTAAAGTAATGTTTCCTTCAGGGGAAGAAAGTAATGCCTTCTAGGCAGTATTATTTTAGGACTAAGAGAATGCCTTTCTATTTTTGCCACAAAGCTATCACCTATGGTGCACCTGAGGCCTGAAGGGGATCATCTCAACGGAGTTAAAAATGGTTGTTCTTTTATTAATAAAGCACAGTGTATTATGTTTGTGCCCATCTTTGCTGCTTTCACAGGGGCATCTCATTTAAAGTCATTAAGAAATCATTGATACGTTTATTCTCACCACAGTGCACTAATAACTTTCAGAGGCATTAGTATCTGGCTACTGTGCATTTTCGAAAAGTTGCAGTGCTAGGTCAGCACACATGCTACTTTTCTATAATAAATGAGAAATAGTAATCTATTAGGCCAGAAACAGATTAAAAATATTTCTAGTGTCAGATTTCTGTCTTAAATTTCACTTTTATTTTTCATGTTGCTACAGTTCTGAGGTAGGTCTTAACTAGCTCATCATATGGATAATTTTACATTATTATTTTCAATTTGAAACAATGATTAAACATAGTTTGAAAAACTTACAAAATGATGTAGTAAAAGATAACTCTCTAATATGATCAGAAATCTCATACTCTTCCTTGCTGCCTCACTAAGCACAAAGAATTAATAGAATCTCACAGTACACTATGAGAAATCCAGAACAAAACAAAATGATGTGTCAGTCATGGACAAGCAAAATAATTTTCTGCCCATTTGTAGAATGATCTCTTTTAATTTGGCCACTGGTACAACTAATAAGTTCCTAAAAATCATAAGCTTTGTGTGGAAAATATCACTTTCTACAAAATATTCCAATTTATGTATGTTTTTCTGCCACCACAGCTTATTTGCATTAGATAGGTTCATCCATGTTTCCATGAAAACAAATGGCAAACCTCCTGCTGAATTTATTTATCAAGCATTGCATAAAAACTGGATGCCATTTTCTGTTCAGCTATTTCCACTGGATTTTCATTGGTGGAAGTTAGAAGGTGTAATTTTGGCCTTGGTGATGTGAATGGTATGAATCTTAGTTTAATTGGAGCAGAAATTGACCCAAAGTATTCTGCTTAACATCTTATATTCATTTTCATGACAGCTAATTGTGATGTCATTGAGACATCATGGGTAAAACAAACAACCAGAGGAAGCACATTTCTAAGCCTCATAGACAGTGATTTATTTTAAATGGCCTGTAGTAAGAGAAGATAAATGGTGGAAACTCAGTGATGTTTAAAGGTATTTCACACCTTGTTGTTAGAAAGAGTTGATATTTTTATTATGCAGCAATGAAAATGAAAAGGAAAGGTAAAAACTTCTTTCTGATTTTTAACATAGTTGTAATGACTATCTACATGCACCACTTCCTATACTAAATTTTGATCTAACAATGTACAGGATACTGATTGATTCAGGATCAAGGTTTCTCTTTCTGTTTTGATTCCAAAAGTGTTGTCCACTGTCACAGAAGAAGTGAACTTCATCAGACGTGACTTGACTTTACATCTGTGCAGGAGGTTATCCCTTGTAAAAGAGTGGAGTTGTGAATGAAACCTTTGTCTTCAGCTTCCTTGTAATCCTGCAGTACAGTTGGGCATGTTAGCTCGGTGAGAATAATGGGCTGATTTTCTAAAGAGGAAAAAAAAAAAAAAATTAAGCCCTTTCCTCATTTTAGGTTCCCAATTCTGTGCTTTCTTAGATTTCACACTACCTGCTTTGGTTTTAGCAACTCTGATTTCAGTCTGTCACCTTCCTTGGCTAAATATAAAAAATGATACGCTCCTCTCCTTGAAGGAGAATATTCAAGAAATGCAATCCTGGTGAGAGTGCTGTTTTGTAGCAGCAGGGATTCTTTTTTCCTGTCATTTTCTTAATTCGGTCTCTGTTTCAAATCTTTATCAGCACCTGTCCTTTTAAGGAAACAGATTAAAATGTCTGAGGGTAAACAGAGGATTGATTTGGTGTGAACGTACAGCTTCTGTGCTTTTATAATACGTGGAATTATGAACAGGAATACCACATGCTTTGATGTCCTTACTGACTCTTAACTGCTTTGCTTCCTTGCCTTCATGCATGCTGATTTTAGTTCTATTTCCACTATATTAGGCATAAATTAAATGTATATTTGAAAACTATTTTTTTTTAGAACAAGGAGCATTTTGTATGAAATGCTGGATCACGCAGTCAGGGCTGGAGAGGGGTTATCCATTACAAAACTGTAGAGATATAGAAGAAAATACTAAAGATACTTGGGTTAATAAAATGATAACAATATTCTGAAATATTACAGAATATATTGCAGTAGCTCAAATATATTGATGACTGTCTGACTGGGTTAGAGATAAAAGAAGTAGACATGCATTTGCTCTGCTTGCTCTCATTTAATTTCATCATAGTGAGTCACATAGGCATCAAGATTTATATGTGTCTGATAAGTAGTCAGGATAGAGAGTGCTAATGATGGTTGTAATGCTTTCTAGAATTCTATTTCTTGTGACTTTGGTTGACATTGTGACTCTAAATACTGCAGACTCTGTAAATTAGTAAGTGGAAGACAGAGGAGGGGACAACCCTCCTCAGAATTCACACTGTATTCATCAGTATTTAGTCATCCATAGGTTGATTTTTTTAAGTTCCCCCATTCCCCCCATGTCTGGACAGCAGAATGCATGGTGCTTCTCAGGGAATATTTATCAGATTGGAGTGTGCATTTGTTGGAAGAAATTCAAGGAAAGTAAGCCATAAAACATGCTGAAGGTTTTTGGTTTGGTTTTTTGTTTTTTATTTTGCAAAGAACATATTTATCCTTCAATTCATAGAAAACCTTTTTCACCAGTGATCAGTGCAGAATGGAGAGACTTGGCTGACTCTTACTTATTCACATGGGACAACTGTCTCTAGCACAATCTGTTTCTGCTGATGGCCCTAGTGCTGACATGACAGATGCTTGGAAAGCTGCTGTCCCTGCTGCCGCTGTTGTTGACACCATTGCAAATTCTTAAAGTTGCGATGAGTCTTACTCCAGCTGAAAAAGAAGACCCACAGTTATAAAACAAGGTAGTCTTTTACAGTCTGTTCCTCTGGGATTTCCCTTCCCATCAAGTGCTTTCAGATGGTCTTAACTGTAGGTATTGTGGGTTGAAGGTCTTCACCTCTTTAAATGACTGTGGTGTTAATAGGAGAATTTGGAATATTGTGAAGTGTTTGCACATCTCTTACTGTCTTCATTTATATGACTTAGGTGTTTGCTGCCGTTGTATCAGTGGTCCTTAGAGGAACTACTTTTCCAGGACATGAACAAAGACAGGAGTGACAGTATTGCAGCTCGAAAAAACATGGGAAAAGATAGCTATGGGCAATTTCCACAGCTCTTAATAAGTAGCAAGAGCAAGTATAGCAGAGAAAATCAATAAAAGCCCCTTGTCTACCTTCTTACCTCCACAGCCCTTTCCTGAAACTCACAAGAAAAAAGATGCAGGAATAAAGCATTTATCTTCAATGTGCCTGTCTGTTAGGTACATCCTATGGCTGACAGCAAGGCTCTTTTCCACTTTATCCTTTCATGCTTGTTTTGGTGGAGAAGAGAGTCAGTTATTCTATTTAATTCTATCAGCTGTTAGAAAGAATTCTCTATTCTAGTGATATTTTCCTTTGAGCAGTTTAAATTCTTCTGAAATTGCACAGACTTTACTGAAGGCTGTTGTTGCTGTTTAGTGTATTAATGCCTACATGTTTCAGCCAGACTCAAGAAGAGGAATCAGTTGATTCTGGAGTGCTCCTCTTCATGTACTTAATGGGAATATCTCCCTCCTTTGCTCCTATTTTTCATTATTTAACCAGAAAAGATAAAGAAGAGAAATTGAGTTGGGTCTGGTAACCAAGTTGTTAAATGCCGATGTGGGGAATGGATCCCAAACGCAAATTTTGACTTAGGACTCCTGTTACTGAGCATCCTTCTACATAATTTTCCCCTATGAAGAGGACTGCTTAGCCTGAAACACTGGAAATCTCAAAATGAAATAAAATCAAGTGTGGGTTTGTTCCATTTCTACTTTATACTTCTGCTTAAGACAGAATAGAGACCATAAACCCTAAATTTTCAGGCTATACTGTACCTCATCATGACTAATGGAATTTGAAACAGAGTAGGGTAATGACCTTTCGGGAGCTCTTCATATGAAATCTAGTTTGATGATTATTACTACAAAGAGAAGGATACAAAAATATACATTAGGCTTATAGATATTTGAATAAAATAATTGTGAAGAAAAAACCAGTATTTTGCGTTTTGCTCTATTTCAACCGACTGGTACAATGTATGAAAAAGAATGACTAAATGTCTCTTTAAACACTTTCCATCACGTGACACAAGGAAATGGTGCATATATTGTTGTTGACTTGGTCACTTCAGAGCAAGGACCTATGAAGACAGACCCAGTGAAAAAAATATGTTGTGTTCTCTAATGAGAGAATAGGAATTTAAAATTGACAGACAGGTTTGGTATACTCAGTGTCAGGAATTCAAGCTGAAAAAGACAAGGCAGTAAGATGTCAGCCTGCCTGGAAGAATAGTATACATGTTCTTTGATATAAAAATGAGAAGATAAGATGAAGAGCTAAGAGAAGTTAGAGTTGAGTTACCATGATGATGATTTACTGTGCTTGTCTTCTTCTAGGCAATGTATCTGTTGCCCAGAGAAGCTTTGGATTCCCCATCCCTGGAAGTGTTCAAGACCAGGCTGTATGGAGCCCTGAGCAACCTGGTCTAGTGGAAGGTGTCCCTGCCCATGGTGCATGGAGGGACGGGGATGGGAGTTTGGAACTAGATGTTCTTTAAGGTCCCTTCCAACCCAAATAATTCTATAATTCCATGATTCTTTCAAGAAACAGGTACTTCAAGGGAATATTTGCCCAAGTTCATTGAAATGTAAAATAATTTTACTTAAAGAAATTGAAAATAAAGAAAGACGGCAGCTTTAATCTTCTTTCGATGCAAAAAGAAAATTAAGGAGATAATGCAGATGTATGGATTGCCAAATATTATGTTATTCTTTTATACAGAAAAATTGCCTTTTCCTACTCCACTGACATATTTAAGCATGACTACAGCCTTCATAAAGTAAACCTAAGCCCTACACAATTAAGGTAACTCCACAGAAAATTAGGAACTAAGAGCAGCAGAAGTTTGCATTGCCTGTTTGACCTTCATGAGAACAGCAGTGCAATCAATCTTCTAAGTTTAACAGAACTGGTATAAAATTTGAGCAGGAGACATAAATTTTGCTGCATATGCAAAGAGCTGCATGTAAATGGGCTATATACCTGTCGAATCTTTAGCTGAACAATATAGACTGAGATAATACCACAAGCCAATCCCTTCCTCAAGTTTCGTGTTATTTGATTTGATTTACTAGTAAAACCGCATAAACCCTACCTAATCTTCTTGCATTCTGGGTCTGTCTGAGGTTTTGCTTTGTCCCTTGTTCTCTTCTGATTTTCTCATCTGAAAGAGCTGCTTTATTTTTTCTTATTGGTGGAAACTACTCATCTACCAGTATGGCTTGGCATTTGTTGTCTCCATTTGTAAGATTGTGACATTTTTTAGATTTTTTTTTTGGGCTGTGTTCATTTGGGTTTTTTTAAATAGGTCAGTGCACACAAACTCTTTTATTTCTACATAAAATCTTAAGTCTGCCAACCTGTTACAACTACTACAAAGAAAAACGGAGTATTTTATTTCCATATGCCAGTGGATGTAAATAAAAGTGCTATGTGTTTATGCAGCGTCAGGAATAATTTATATTAAGTTTTAGGACAAGTATTATACAATCAATTAGACTATGGGCCTTTGCTGCCAAAGGATGTTGTAGAAACATAATCACGGAAAAGGTCAAGTATCTGTATTTCTAAATTGTGCAGCAGAAACCCTTAGTTCTGCAGACCAGTTACAGCTGACGGAAAAATTTATAGCAACTTCACTGCAAATACAAAGCAGATGCTGTAAGTAAATTCAGTTAAGAAAAAAAAAAAAAAAAGCAATCAATGTAGCAGCCCTAGCAATACCTATTTTCACATTAAATTCCATTTCTTTTCACAACCTCCCATTATCAGACTTTGATGAAACAGGTTTTTTTGACTGCTAATCCACAATATGTGCTATGTTCAGGACTGAAGGAGGATGAATGAAAATCCAGCACAAAGTATGGGCTGTTGGAAATCTCTGGTACTGCTGGAAAAATGTAAGTGCAGAGCACAGATTGGAGGATATATTGGCTTAAGTCCATCCAAAGGTTCTTGTTGGGAGTGTTAGTGGTTGAAAACCAGTATGCCTACTGTGCTGATGTACATTTGGGCTCATTCTTGCAAATATGTCCAGTAAAGTCACTCTCATACATAGTCAGTTTGCATACATAGTCAAAATCTCTCACTGCATTTGAGGCAGATCCCAGTGAGCTTTGCATTCCTTTTACATCTTAGAACTTCCTATTCTGAATGACATTTTGTTTTCACAAAGTTCCCAGTAATTATCATGTCTTAAAAGCTGCAACTTAAATGCAGATTAGAGTTTCAACCACTTATGGGCCTTATAGGACACAGAAACTGAAAAGGCACAGAGATGCACAAAGGTGCTTTATTAATTCAACATGAGAATTAGTGGTTGGGCAAAGGGGTTGGCACACTGTAGTGCAGGAAGTAGCATGTTTATTAGGGATTCCCAGATTCCTCAGAAAAGTCCATACTTAATTATTGTTGTACGTATAGTGGCAAAAAGCCTAATAAATGGTTTTTGCATCTGCTATTTAGGTGATGTCATATGTTAGCTTGTTCCAAGGAAAGAAGAAGCATGAGACATGGAAAGAAAAACCGAGGGTTTTTTTATTTTTCTTCATAAAAAATATGTACTTGATAAAGTCTTTAAGAATGCAACTTTCTGCAGTCACTAATAGCTGAGTATGTTTACTTGTTCTTTGGTTCACCCAAACTATTTGCTACTCATACCATGCATCTTTGGCTGCATGATAGGTCAGTAGAGCGGGTTGTATCACTGAAATATGAATGATCATGAAGCATGCACATGTGGGCACACATGCCCACAAATTAAGATTCTTCAAATGTGTGTCCTATCTGTACTGCTGCTGTAATGCAGGAAATTGCCAGCTAGCGTTTACATTCATATCAAAGTAATTTTCATCACCATCCACATAAATGTCATAAAAGCCTAATATAGTCATAAACAACTTGACTGCACCAGTATTTTATTTTGGATTTAGAGAACTAGTTACAGTACACCAGTTCTTTACTCAAAAAAGATGCCAACCTCAAATATGCCAACCTCAGCTTGATATCTCATTCCCTGTGGGCATACATTACTCATTTCAGTTCAGTCACCAAGATTTTGTGTGACAAGCTATAAAAAGCTTTACAATACTATATGTACTGATCTATTTGGATCCAGCTATTATTAAAGAATTCTGGACAATCCACTGTTATAATTTCTCATTACTATCCAGCTATCATAGGAGGTTAGATGAACTTTGTGATTATGAAAACAAAAGATATTTTATGAGGCTATGCAGCTGGATGCCATTTGAGGATTAGTGATAATTCTTATGACTGGATACTTTATGTTGGCATGCCAGGACAAGTAAGTGAGGGAAGGATTTATTTGAAGCTGTCGCCTAGAGAACCGTTCCACTGACCCTTTGCAAGTGTCTTGGGTTGGGTTTGTAAACACTGTTTGTCTGGCCTTGTTTGAGGTGATGTTTCGTGTGCAGTACGTAGGTTGTCAGATGTGATACAGGAGTCACAGAAGACCCGTATTCTTTTGGACCAGCAGCTGAGGACCTGGCAGGATAGCCTTTGGCAACTGGGAACTGAGTTCTGGGTCTCCATAGGCTATAGTGAGAACTGAGCTACTCACTACACATGTAGGCACTAACTGAAATTTAGGTGTTGTAAAATCTTGGGAGACATCACATCCCAAATGTTTCATCTGTGGGCTGTTGTCAGCTGGGCAGTGGAGATCAAGGGATTAATTTGGACGACTTCTCTAAAAATATTCACTCTCTGTATCACATTGCTGCAGTTTCTGTTGATGTTTCCCTCCCAACAGCCCTTTTTTCCCTGCAGAAGCCCTCCAGGCAGACTCAGGATGCCCAGGTCCCAGTCTGACTTTGTATTTAAATCCAGTGTCAGAGTTGTCCAACCTTTTTTCTTTGTGTAGCTTTCCTGTGACTGTCTCAGAGGAGACCCATTTGAGATCAGTGGGTCTGCTGTACTTGCTGGTGATAAGGAGGTGGGTTGTGTAATGGAAATGTGTCTGGCTGAGTGATTAGAAAAAGTTGGGAAGGGGAGGAACTGAAAACCCTGCATGAGGACTGCATTCCTGTTTTGTTTTCCATTGCTCAGCCCTATTCCTTGGTTACTAGTGGACCTCTACAGCCACTCTACTCTCTTAATTTGTTCCATCTTTGTTTTTCTTATAAAATTAACTTCAATTAAATTTTACTTGTATCTTTTATCATTCAGAAAAAACCACTACTTTAATATTTAATGCAGAAAATTGCAAGAATGGGGAAGCAGGAGAGCCATACAAGGGAGCCAGTATGCTTTAGGGTAGTGTAGCAGAACTGAAGATGGAAATGCATTAGAAGCTAGGAAGCTATCAGGGAATGCTTTTTATCAGCAACAGTATCTGCTGTCCCCTGGGCCATTGCCATGACTTTCACGCCTTCTTGGGATATGTTTTATTTCTTACTTGGCAGTCCATCCTTTTGAGAATGAATGAATGGTTTTTGAATAGAACTGCCTAATTAATGGCCTTAAATTCCACCTTAAGTGGAAAACTGAGTTTTGCCATGGGCTGCAAGGGCACTTTCCTAACACGGACAGTTTCTTCTGGGAGCTGCAAACATGTTAGGCGAGGACAAACTGGACTCTTTGCCTGTTACTGAACTTTATAAAAATTTGCTTTTTCTCCCAACTACCTTACATAAACCAGCTTTTGTTTTCTTTCTTTTTTTGTTTTCTTTTTGTTTGTGATTATAACAACTTCCTTCCTTCATTGTTTTTCTTTCAATATCTTGCTCTTTTTTCAAATGATTGTATGGTTTCTTGAGCACTGAGGAACCAACATCTATAAATTTGTCTTTCTAACAAACTACACTGAGATGTTGAAGAATTACGTGCACAAAAAATCATTTGAGATACAAATTGTTCACAATTAGGATGCTGAGTCACTTCTATGTCTGTTAGATATTTTAAGTAGTGATTTGTCAATCAAAGCCAACAATTAAAGCTTCTCTAAATAAAGAATTCATATTTTCCCTTCATGATGGTGTAACTAGCAAGGAGCATAGAGCAATAGGAATGAACTGTAGAGCAAAACAGTTTGTCCTGAGGACTTCATGTTCCCACTAGATAAATTTCAGGAGGGTGTTATTTGTGGTAGGTCTAGTCTGATCCAATTGCAGTTGGAACACATAAGTTTCACTCTTGGAGCACATCTTTTGGTTATTTTCCTCTGAAATCAAACCTGTTCACTTACTCTGAGATTGGGAACCAAAACACAGTAAGTGTGGATGACTGGGAAATCCCTTGCACAGCGCACTCTGCATCCAAGCAAAAATGTGAATATGGATACATTAGTGTTATATTAGCATTCTTTCTATTCCTTTTTGGTTTTCACAGGTTGAAACCCAAGACACAAATAAAAAATTGTAATAAAAAACACCCAAAAATATCAATTGTAAGTTTCCAAACCCTTAGAACTGTTGCAAAGGCTTTGGAATATTGGTATCCTTGAAAATATACCTGACAGTTGGGCAGAGGCAATGGAGATTGTTCATATGTCTGTACTGCAGTCTTTGCTATGAAATACCAGGGGTCTCAGTGGACCTTTGATCTTCCTTGTTTGCCTTGTCTTTGTTGCATGATTCAGGTCATCCATGGTCCAAGACAGCTATTATTTCAGTGGGTTTGGTTCAAGCCCTTGGAGCTGTAATTACTCAGCTGACTAATGCCAGTAAGTTTTTGGAAATTTGCAGAGAACTATGATTGCACACAGTTCCAGAGAACTTGGTGCGTGTATGTGCACAGAGCTGTTCTCTTAGGGGTTTTAAAGGATTAAATGTAATAGTGGTGTACCCTGGAACAGAAAGTGTGATAATCCTAGTTAGCTTGATTACAGGGCAGAAGCAGCTTGGAAGTGCACAGCATTTTCAGTGAAAAAAAGCCTTTTGTATGGTTAGATGAATATCCTCTTGTCTTCTTTAAGAAAAATAAAGTTCATGTTTTGAGATTGCATCATGCTGGTTCCATAAAGCTTCCTTGGATATAAAGCTTCCTTGGATGTCTAGCTCCTTTGTTTTGCAGTGGTGTTTAATCACTTGCAGTATCATACACTCTTCAGCCATGCACATTATCCCTTAATTATATACGACTAAGCCCCTCTTGACTATAAGACATGTTGTTTGTTCAAATGCACTTACAAATCCATTTTCTTATCAGTTCTTTGCTGAACATTTACACAACGGGGTACTGTTTAAATATGAAAATAAACCTTTTATAAAAAAATTGTTTGACCCACCCACCTGGCCTCCATCTGTGATTGTTCTGTCTCTGCAATCTGTTGTCTGCTTTTCCTCAGCGTGTTCTTTATCTTTCTGGATGGCTGCTATCTTTGAGTGACTTTATTGCCCCTCCCTATTTTCTCTGTGCTTAGTAGAAAGTGACATTTTCAAATCATAAGGATCAGCCAGGCAGATTTGATACGCTCTCTGCTATAAGACACACTTCTGTTCAGAGTATGCAATTAGTAAAGACAACTTCATTTCACAGTATCACAACTCATGCTGTACTATTTGGAATTAAAGCATTGTGTGAATCCAAGGAGTTTTATCATAAAAACTGGTATAGATAAATCTGTCAGAGTTAGCGATTTTTTTTCTTACCACATGCTTACAAAACCTAGAAGTTTCTTCATGTTTTGTTCCAGTTCAGTTTCATGTCAGTGAATTACTATAGTGATGCTTTTCCTTTATATTTTTTTCCGTTAAAGGGGAGTTGTGTGTTTGTAATCTCTTAATAAACTGACACTCTAATCTTTAGATAAAGAGGTTAAATCCATTTTTATTTTGAAGGATTATAGTTAAATTCTTACAAAGACAGTTAAATTTCCAGTCTTTGCACTGATAAAATTTTTATTGTCTTCTGTGAACCTGGAAGGGGGGAATCCTTTCTTAAAGAAATTAGAGTGTATTTTTTGTTTTCTTTCTGGCAGCATTTCTGTTACTTCTCATTCCAAGCCAACTGTAACTGTGGAGAACAGTTGCTTTTTTTGCACTAAAGTTTCTTCAAAAGCACCACAATGGATTCAAAGGCATGAGCATATTTTTTCTGAGTAAGTAGGACAATCAGCACTAAATGTAGAAGTGTCTGAGACCAGGATATGCAAGTAAAGTTATTTTTAGATTCTATAGCACTGTTGTGCCGAAGTGGAATAATTTCTCTCTTGTGGGTTCTTAGAAGCTGGTCTTTTGTTTGGATGGATTTTCCTGCTGTATAATGATGGCCTTGAGGAATGTGTTACAGAAACCTGTGAAAAATTTCTTCTGGATTGAGGCCTGGAATGGTAATAGTAGGTCATTGTCCAAAGGAAACAAAAAAGTGTTATTAAGTTATTTTAATTTCATTTCAATTGGAAAGCTTATAGAGATGCCTGCTTCTATTCTATTTCACAAGAAAGCCCTCCAGATTTATTTCTTGCCAGCCAATTATTAAGCACCATTACAGTTAAATTAAATTAAACATCCACAACAAGTTGATTGTCTCAAAGCTTCAGGAAGAAACAGAACAGATCCATTTGCACCACTTGCTTTACAGAGGACTTTATCCTTGAACCATGAGATCTGAGAGAGATCTGAGACTCCCAAAAAAGACCTTCATTGTTTCACAGGGCCTAAAATGATTTCATTAAAGGATTTCTGATTAATTGAGGCTTTCATAGGAAACTCTTCCATTATATTTATATCTGGAGAGTTGTTGGACAGGATTTTTGGGGTTTTAGGAGGGAATAATCTGTGCGAAGAGGGAGTCTGGCATAAAAATAGGCAGAATGATTAAGATTAGTGCTGTTCTCTCCACAGGAGTACAAGAAGCTACTCAGGCTGTACTTTTACTAACTTTACATTTTGTCAGTGCATTGATTAAATATTGTTGCTGAAAGGAGTATTTCAACTACTTTTCCACTTTCCACTCTATTTTGCAGCCCTCTGCCCCTGTGTTAGTGCCTTCACAGACACTGTGAAGGCTGTAAACTGGATTGAAGAACCAATAAAACAGCACAAAAGTTAGTTTTACAGTAGTACGTCACAAGGTTTTATACATAAGGCTTTAGTGACATACGAATTATCTTGCCCATATAATAAATTTTTATGTTTTGCAGAAGTAGGTTGCTGTTGGTGAACTCCTTTGTCAGCATAGGTGTGTCTTCATTTTATTTTGGACATCAGGGTTGAGCATTTGAGCAAAACAGACGGGCTGAGTGTTCAGGCTTTTAGAGGCAATTGTTAGGTGAACTTCATGGCATCCTGGGAAGGAAAACTTGGCCTGGTATCCTCCAGCTGGCTTGAGCCAGCACTGTCCCACCCATACCTGTCCATGGATGGGGTCAGGCAGGCAGATCAGTGTATGGACTCTCCTGGAAGGTTGCAGAGGTGCAGATCCAGTCTGTAGGCAGCCTGAGAAATACCTAGCTGCAGGCACCTGCTGTTCCTGGGGCAGCTTAAGCCATCTGTCCCCTGCAGCCACTTGGCTTGTCCATCGAGGAACAACTCTGAAAGATGAGAGGCGACTTGGAAACCTTGATACTGCACACTTAGATCTCCTTGAGTAGTAAATGTAGCTGACATATTTCAATGACAGACCAAAATTTACCCCTATTTCTGTTATTCCCCTGATGGTAATTTAGAAGCAACTCTGTCAGAAAATCTATCACCATATCTCCCCTTCACCAGTTCATGATTCTTCTCCTGGAAGTCCTGCTCCCAGGAAGGGAGGATAGGGGTATCCAAGGAGTGAGACGGTTTTTCAGATATTTGTGAACCGTTTTTGTAAGGTTTGGTGAAAAAACACAGTGGCTCTCTGATTAGAAGACTCTGACAGCTGTAATGGCGAGACTATGGATGTTCATTTGGCAAGGGAAATGAGAGCCTTTGGGGGGCTTACTGGGCATTAGAGATGCTCATGTCAGGGGACGTGTTCACTGCTCTGTATAAAAAGTTGTCATATCGCAGTTGTGTTGGAGTGGTGCTGTGTAATAAGGTTGCTATTTAGAGTGTGACCGTCTCTCTTTGTTTGTTTGATTTGAGGTAATGAGGCTAAAAGATTATAAAATAATCGAGTTTCTCAAAAAAATCAATAAGACTGAAAAAAACCCTAGTCCTACCTAGTACTCAGTACTTTTGGATTCCACTGTACATTTCTACCTTTAATATCATAGAATCATATAATCATTTAGGTTGGAAAAGACCCTTGAGATCATCAGCACCTCTAACTGGTACCCCTACACAGCCAAATTTACCACTTAACCATGTCCCTAAATGCCACATCTACACATCTTTTAAATACCTCCAGGGACGATGACTCAACCCCTTGCCTGGGCAGCCTATTCCAAAGCTTGACAACCCTTTCAGTGAAGAAATTTTTTCTTATAGCCAAACTAAACCTCTGCTGGCACACCTTGAGGCCATTTCCTCTTGTCCTGTTGATTGTTATTTAGGAGGAGGCCAACCCCCACCTCCTTACAACCTCCTTTCAGGCAGTTGTACGGAGCAATAAGGTCTTCCCTGAACCTTTTCTCCAGGTTAGACAACTGCAGTTCCTTCAGCTGCTTCTTATAAGACTTGTGCTCCAGACTCTTTGCCAGCTCTGTTGCTTTTCTCTGGACCTGCTTCAGCACCCAGAACTGATCACAGTACTAGAGGTTAAAGATTTTTTTGTTAAATCCAAAGGCCCTTGCTTCATTGGAAGGTCAGGTAAGAAGACCCAGAAGACCATGGAAATCTTGTTGGCTCTAAATTCAAAGATGTGTTTTCAAATTATTTAAAAATTATTTTCCAAATGATTTGTCAGTGATCAGGTTTAACTGTATTTTTAGTTAGAAAACCAGCAAACGCAAAGTATGTTCTCCTCCCCTTCCAAATTACATTATTTTCATTACTGTTTTGATGTTTTTCATTCTTTTTACAAAACAACAGGAAATCTTACCTAAGGCACACTGGCAATACCAAAGCCCAAGTGTGCATTAGACACCTTGAAATGTTCATTTTGTACAGACAAGGTATGGCTGTACAGAACTTGTGTGAAATCAGAAGAGTTAAGTCACAGCATTTCCACTGTCAAAAATCCCTGATGAACTCAGTGAGCTGTTTATTATTGAAGTGGCGACACTGTGTAAGCTTCATTGTTTGAGCTATGCCCCTAGAATAGGGAAGCAAAAAAGTTAAAGAAAAATCTCATGAAAACAATCTATTGTATTCATTTCATCACCACTGGGTTGGGCCTTTTTGGGTTTTTTTTTTTTTTGTTTGTTTTTTGTTTCCTTACAGCTGTTAGAGTTAAATTTTATATGACAAAAAAAAAGAAAACAAAAACCCAACAAAAAAATCATTACAGGAATGTGACAAATTTAGCATGAATTTTTCATATATCTGTATAGAAAAAAAGCTGCACTTACATCCAAGTTTGCACAGCCAATTTCCTTTTGTTGCAGCAGTTGTCTGTTGTCTGCTGATGCATCCAGGGATGTGTTATTCCACTCAGTTAGATAATCATACAAATTTCCTATCAGACTATCATAGCTTTCAAAATATGTTGATTTGTAGTTTTAAATTTTCTGAATTCTTAGTCACTGTAATTTTAACAGATTTTTTTTTAATAACAATTTCAAAAAGTTTGTAACTGAATATTACCAATTTAATAAAAGAGAAAGAAACAATAACAAAAACCTAAAGATGGAGAAGCTATGAGCAAGTCAAGTGCATTTCTTCATTAATTTTCTGATCAGTTGAGAACCTTCTGAGTAAGACAGATAAAACTTCTACTGCTGACAATACTTCAGGCATGGATTCATTTTTTTTGTGATGAATCTACACCACGTCCCTCAAAGTGTGGAGCATTTGCTCCCAACCTGGCTAATGAGTTGAGCTGTCACTCAACTCTGAGCAGAAGCTACTCGAGCACCTTGCGAACCTAATCTTGAGGGAAGGGCATGGTTGAACAAAACGGGAAAAATAGGAAAAGAATGAACAGGAAAGCCAGAATATCTCTTCTCCTTTCATTTTTCTAATTCCTTTCATTCTCACCTTTCAGTTTTGAACAGGGTAACAGAGTTGCATATGTCTGCATTTTTAGTGTCTTTGTATCTCTCACATGTTAATTTCCCCCAATTTTTCATGGTGGCTTTATATATGTCATTTCCAAGAAAGTTAATGAGCAGCACATGCATTATCCTTGTAAACTGAAAATTTAGAGAAACGTTATATCATAGCCTCAATGCACAACTTTTAACTCACCCAGTTAATTAATTCTCCTCAGAATATGCTAGCGTGTCTTTAATTGCCATTTAGATGTACTCTTTTATGTACTGATTCAGAATGATTAGATTGAAAGTAATTTTGCTGTTACAGTATAGTGACATTGGGTATTCTTTGATTTGAGGATATGTTCTTCAATCTGATTACCTTGTCCTTGTCTATAAATTAGCCAGAAAAACAGCAGAGTACTACTTTGTGCCTATGTTTCTTGCAGCTAGATAAGTTAAAAAGACATATGATGACATGCTCACTTTTGAGGCTTTGTTTTGTTTGGTTTGGGGGTTTTGGGGGCTTTGTTTTGCTTGGTTTGGGTTTTGTTTTTTAAGCAGATTTGTAGAGAGGTGAAGCTTTCTCTTCATTCAATGGAAAAATCAGAAGTTACTAATACCTAGCAAGCATTCTCTTTCTGGATCTCTGCTTGTGTGACCAGCAGTATGTGAACATCTCTCAAAGGATATTAGCATGAATTTGGAAAACAAGGACATAGTAGGCTTGGGAAATGAATATGAGGTCTGAGAGATTCCTGACAGGCAACAACAAGCATTCAGTGAATGATGGTATGCAGCCATGGGACAAACCCATTTAGATATGTCATTCACACTATAGCTTAGGCACCATTAAGAGTCCTGAGTTTATTCTGACTAAAACATACAACATAATGCCTTGGTTGAAACATGAATTTGCAGTTTAAAAATCAAGGCAAAAATAAACCTTTTCAGTTAGACATTTGGCATTGCATAGTAGTTAGACAAAATACTACAGTCTAAGCTCCTTATAAAACAATATATATTAGGTGCCAGAGAAGGCATAACAGATGCCATCTCTCACTATAAAAGTAATTTACAGTTTCAAACATAGCCATGACTGGAACATACACAAATTATTGGAAAAGGCGATCAGAGGTTATAAAGTCTCTTTTTGTTACTAGATTTCTTGTGTCTAATATTTCACATTGAGATCTGCAGTTGGGAATTGTTTTATAATGGTCTCATTTCAATTTATCTAAACTTTTCAGAGACTTCAGCTAAAAAGTGTCTGTGGCCAATGTGATCTACCAGCAAAGTATCTCATAAGAGAGCAATGCCCCCCCAATGATTTTCAAAATTTTATTTTTTGACCCTGTGAAAGGTTAAACCTTTTTTATTTCTAATGTCTCCCATGCCAAATTGTCATGTGTTTGTAGCAGGTTAATACAGAAGGGGGTTGACAAATCTTGCTATAATCACTACCCCATGTTGCTTTTATCCTCCTTGTCTGCTGCTCATTTTGGTTGTGAAAACCCCTAATATATCAGTGACAGGAGGTCTGGATTTGTGGCTGACTGTTATAATTACTCCCACTGAGGCACTGTCAATAGGATTAAAATAAGGATTCTAGACCTGTCCATCGTAGATGAGGTCAGCAACACTAGCAGTGGGAGTACTGTTTCTGCAAGCTGTGCTTTTAGTCCTGAGTTATGGAACCATAGACATTAAAATGAAGCAAATATTTGAAAGCTCCAGTGGAGAAAGACCAGCTCTTTTTTTTCTGCATTAGCTAAAATATCCATCTGTAATAAATAATCTAACAGCATCCATCTATGTCCTGGCCATACATATAAGTATGTTAATTTTCAAATGTATCAGAGCCCCAGAGAGTTTCAATTACAGAACAATCCATTTTGCATTTTATAATTAATAAAGTCTTTGCAGCTGCATAACTTCATCCAGGAAACATCTGCATGCACTCTTTGTGTATACATCATTTCTGTGAAAAGAGGGTTAGCTGAATTCTCTTTAATTTTCTCAGGCTTGGAGAAGGTAGAAAGGTAGGGAATTGATTAAGATAATGGAAAACAAATCACAAGAATGGAGAGCAATGCCCACACAGATATAATACAAATTCTAGTCACTACTCGTAGGAAAAAATACAATGTATAGGATCACTCATAATATAGTCAACTTATTCAAGTGAAGAGAGAAAGGAACCCAGGGGAAAAGCTGAGCCCTCCCAAAATGGGCTGTCAATTTGCCACAGTTATCAGTGGGATCAGCCTGGTACCCCAACTTCTTAGATAATACAGATGTTGTTGAAATTCTGATTACTCCTTTGTCATCCTTTGACAGTGAGTTTGGAAAAGTATTGTTTTTTAAACATTAATTTCATTTTAGTGTGCATAAAACCGTCACACCACTAAGGCTTACTAGAGATGGCACTAGGGAATAGTGAACAAACCAGGGTAAACAGACAAGGTCTCTTGCTCTGCTAGCACAGTAGGTCATCTTTATCATCTTAAACCAGTCTACTTTTTATGATGGGATCAAACAGTAATTAGTGCATTCACCTCTTCAATTATTTTCTTATAAACTCAAAAGTTATTATCAAAAGCCATGTTCAATCAAGTGTCTAACATGCTGAAACAATTGTGTGGCCTTTAAGTCTTAAGCTGATATGCCACCTGGAAGTCTTGCATTTCAACAAATGGAATTTTTTCTTTTTTAATTGTTTATTGTAGTAGCAAATCATTTTCTTGATTTATGTGTCAGTGCCCTAAAACTGTTTATTTTTTCTCCATTGCTTTTATAAACATCAATTTTTATATACGTCACTCGTAGCCCTCAGCATATTTCCATCATTGCCCCCAGTTTAAGTTCCCTAGCTATCCTAGACACAAACTGAATCTCATGGTGTTTATAGTGAAAAGGATACATAAAAATGCATAGCCTGTCCCACAAGTGCGACTCTAGACTGCTGTTTGCTGCCGTCTACATCTGCCTTCATTCCCTTCTGCAGAGGTCCTTGGATTTTTTTTTTTATAAATATGAAAAGAAACATACATTATTTGATCTCTACCAGGCCACTAAAGCATGTGATGAGTTCACAGCAGAGAAGCTGCTGTTTCTCTCCGTTAGGTGCAGTCAGCAGCTTATGCCACAGATGTGCCATCATAGTTCTTGTTAGTGTGTGTTAATTCCTCAGTATTTACTTTTGGCTTTGCAAAATTCCATTATTCACAGTATTTGTGTAGCTCCTTGAGGGATAGTAATGTTTGTGAATGCAGTGACTGCAGTGACATATGCTGAACACGTTTCCAAGTGGGCACCGTGCGCTGACGCTGCAGCCGTGCCCAGCCGTGTGCCAGACCCTACTGTCACGACACATCCTCGTTACAGCTGAGTGCTACTGGATGTACCAGATGAAAGCAACTTAGCCCAAGCCAAGAAAGACTGCTGGTATGATTTTCACAAGGGTCTTTCATTGTGTGCAGCCAGAATAGTGTACTGCTTTATCTGGGGCTTGCTAAGTCTCAGACCCCAATTCCAGGAAAGCTCTCTCATCCGAGAGATTTTGCTCATGTTGTCTTTGTATTTCACACTGGAACTTTGCCAGCTTCCCAACAAGGAAAATCTCTGTTTCATGGAGGAGGTGAGGAGATTTGTGCTGAGGAACAGCCGTGGCTGTTGCAGACAAGTGAACAAGTCCAAGGTGCTGGTTAGCCCTGGGAGGGTCACTGATGGACAGTCCCTAATGGTTTTGAGGCTAAGATACTAAGTGAAGAATTGTGCCTTGGCTGAAGCAAGACTTTCTTCTGTACTTATTGTTGATTTTGCAGAATATGGGAAAAGAATTAAAACCTAATTGTGTTGTTTTAAGCTGGTTGAGGTCAGGCAGGTAGGTGCTATTCTGTGTCTTTGTGCTGTCAGTAATATGTAAGACTTTGGAGCAGCTTTTGTTTGAACAAAATGGGAGCTTCATCTGGGAAGAGCTGTTCTATTAAATGAGCAGCCATAAATGACACAACACAGTGAATGGAAGGGAACTGTATTCTGTGCTGCCTTTCTTGCCTTTCTCCCCAGACCTGTGCAGCCTTTTCCAGAAGCCCTTCAAATGCAAAACTAGTGCTGGATCTTAACTTGCTTGAGGAGCATCAAATGAGTTCACATTTTGCTCAGATCAGCAATGATAAGGGTTAGAGCTACAACATCAGAGTGCCATCTCACCAGTTATATGCCCCTGCATATCTTCTGTCATTGCTTGAGTTCTGCACCCTGACTTAAAATACAGGGATTTAAGATACTTAAAATACTTCCTCCTTTATAGGGAAGAAGTGCTGCTGCTGAGTGCTCTCTTGTACTAATAAAATGGATGTGATCAAATGTCATTTGAGTTGCCTGAAGCTTTGCCATGAGATACTTTTGTGAAAGAGTAGCTGTATTTATTACCTTTACATTTGCACGTACAGAGCTCTGTGTGTTGTTTGGCTAATGTGATTGTTTTTTGTGTTTTATAATTAGCATTTTTTGATGTCCCTTATGGAGGTAGCAGCAGTGGGGATTTTATACCACCTGTCCCTGTAATCTTAAAAATATTCCATGAAGAACTAAATTGAATCAAAACATGTAGAATAAATAGTGTAGAACAAAACAATCTATCTAAATTGCTCATAAAATTAAAAAAAAAAAATCACCAGGGCAATTTGGCAAGGCAGGACGAAAGGGAGGGAAAAAAAGAATCAAACCAGTGTTTTTGAATGATTCTTTCCCATCTGTTATCTGTATAGCTGACTGGTAAGTTCTCACACCTTCATAAGTGGTCTATGCAACACCATCTTGGTAGAGTTTTCAGCTGTAATTTTCTTTGCAAGGACAATGGTATATATTAAACACAGATAAGGACCCATAGGTCCCCAAGTTTTAAGCAATGGAAGTATTCCACTGCTAGCCTGAAAACCACAATTTTTGTGAGAAATTTAATTTTATGAAGAAGATGGGAAAATAATTTCGTTTTATTCCTCCAATGACTACTTTTAATTATAGTGTACAGCCCTGCATACCCTCCTTTCTACAGAACTACAAAGTTTTTAAAAATCATTTTTAAAAGTGCCATTTTCATGCTGTTAAAAATTTCAGTGCTGGAATATTCTGCCCCTTATATCTCTGGGATTTTTAAGTTAAAGGGATGATTATTAAATGTCATCACAAGCCTTTTAGTGGACAAAAAGCTAATGGAATGGTAGCATGATATGAATGCCTGAACCTGCCGCCTGTGTTATGCTGTGCAGGAGAATAATTGGCTTTCAGTCATGTAAACTAGTCACAGACACTCAGATCCTTTGAACTCTAATAAGAAATGCACACTTACTTTAAATAGTGAGTGACTAAGCATATAAATGTCTTGATCAAGTCATCAGGAAAAAAAAAAAACGTGAAAAGGAGTTTTCTGTTTACATTTTGTTATTTCTGTCTGAAATCTTTATTTTACTCTCTGCATCTTTGCCATGAAATGTTCCCTGCTGAGAAGGACAGACTGGAAACACAGTGGGGATCTTTGCCTTTTAAGTGCTCTTTGCTTTGCAGAGGACTACATGTTGGAAGTTCCGGTGTATTTGTCCAGTGTTTTGTTTGGTATGAAAGGAACATGACTATTTAAGAAAGGCAGGAAACTATTATTTGGTAATTTTAGCTACATTTCTATTGCAAGTACTAAAAAAAAAGCAGACAGAAGTTTAAATGTATGTCTTAAGGTGCATGTATAAAAATCAGTTCAGCTTTTGTGCTCTTCGGTCAGCAAATTCTGAAACAACCTTGGATAAACGTGTAAAAGGATAATTCACAGGTCATGCTAATCCAAAGTGCTTCTCCAAAATTCTTTTTGTTGTTTTTTCTAAATAGCATATATAACAGCTACTATGGCAGAATCAAGCTATAGCATGTTTTACAAGCAGAACTAGATTTTCTTCTAATGCAAACTTGTGCCACTTTATCAAAATCAAAGGCTACAAGCTTTGCATGCTAATTGGCTCTGCCAGATAATTTATCTTCAATCCACTGGGTTTTTTTCAGCACAAAAAAGTCTAAATGTTATGGGAGTTTTAAGCATATTTTTCTTAAAAAACTTAGTACAGCCTGAATTTCCTACTGGTGTGATCCACTGTTGATTTGCATAATTCATCAACTTTGATCTACTGTTATCTTAAGTATTGCCACCTTTTTTTTTTTTCCTCTGTTGTATAAAATTAATCAGACTAATAAGACTCACATTGCTTTAGTGACACTATGGGTCCAGTCCAAAGGCTGTTAAAGTCAAAGGTACTCCTCATTGACTCAGTGAGCTTTGGATAAAGCTCATTGTTGTCATGCTCTTTCCATCACTGCAGTACCAGACAACTGAAATAACTGTTCCAAATATCAGTGTCTTTTGATACTTTGCATTTCTGTTCTGAGAAAATATCCAAGCAAATATGAATATAACCAAAGTAAATTCCCTCCCTCTGAATTCAGAATGACTATTTAACTAGCTTTAATATTTTGATACCCAGTACAAAGTTTCACCCACTGTCCCTTTCCTTTGCACACAGGTGGTGGCTTAAGAAGGTTAGACTGTCAGGGTTCTAAAACAAAGAGTAAAATAGTCTGGCTGAAAATGCCTCTGCTTTATTAGAAGGTTCTGGAGGACTTTTGCATTTTGTTTTGCCTGTTGACAGTGTTTGTAAGTTTGCCCATAACCTCAGTGCTGAAATGGAGTCTTAATCTGTTTTCAGTTTTAGTATTGTCTGATCCTCACTTCCCTCTTCCTCATTCCCTACAGTTCTCATAGCGTATACATTCCTAAGCTGGCTGTCTAGGTTGCAGTGCTCTGTTTCTAAGTCTAATGGTAGGTGTGTTTTATGTCTGTTTCTGCCTTGGGAACCATGGCAGTAGCTGCAAGAAGCATTTCTAAACATCAGTGTTGGAACACAACAATTTTTAAGTTCATGGGTTTACAGTGGAAAAACCAAAGTAAGAAATTATCTGATATGCTTATTTCGTATTGTCTACCGTTTGTCTTTTTCTTGAAAGTTTTAGCATGTTAATTTCAACCTACTTGTCTCTTTCTGTGAAACTGGACAAACCAATTGAGCAGTCTATGCTGTCTGCTCTCCTTCTCTTTCTGCATGTTCCTACCGGAGTCATCTTTTAAACAAGTATTCACACCTCATTCTTTCCTCACGATCAGGATTTGCTGGTGGGTTACAGCTTCTTTGGGTTCCTGAGATCAGGGAAGAATAAATTTTGCTTCAAAACAACTAGTTCAGATACCATAAGCACTTCAGCAGCCTTAGGGCAGATCTCAGGAGTGCTTTCCTTTGGTTTAGGCCTATTGCAAGCATCCAGATGTTTCACACCATTATTGTACTCTTCTTTGGTGAAAAACAGATGCTTCTTGTATTTATGTGGCCCTCTGTTTTAAAGTATTGTACTGCCAGCTGTTGAGGTACATATGGTATATACTTGGTATATACATATGGTATATATGTCTATATATTTTATATATACATAAAAATGCCAAAAAATCATTAACAGCATCATCTGAAGAAAAAGAAATTGTGAGCATATCTTACTTGGGCTAACATAACAGAGTGGGTAGTTTAGGTGTTTACAGGAATGTGTACCTCATGTGACTGAAACAAAAAAAATGCCAGGATTGAAGTCCATGCAAATCTAAACATTAATTTGTTTTGTTCTGCCTTAGCTTGTGGCCGTGGGTTCTACAAATCCTCCTCACAAGATCTGCAGTGCTCCCGCTGCCCTACTCACAGCTTCTCTGACAAGGAAGGATCTTCCAGATGCGACTGTGAAGATAGCTATTATAGAGCACCTTCTGATCCACCATATGTCGCATGCACAAGTGAGTGAGTCATGAATTTAATAGTAAAGGACGCTGCTTAACCAACCAGGTGCAGCCACTTGCAGCGAGGAGTTTTGTCTGGCTTTTCCTGTGTTTGAAAAGTACATTTGCAATGGTAAAAGAAATTGAAAAGCAGAGGGAAAAAGGGTTGACAGTGAATATGGAATCAGCATAAATATAACTTTCATGTTTGCTTGATACAGCATTGGAAAACACTGCGTGTTGCATAAGCCCATAACTCACTATAATAGATACAGTACAGGACATTTTTCCTAAATTGTTGTAGACAATGTGCATTATGTGATATAATACCAAAATAAGTAATGTGAAAAATGAAAAGTAACCTCTATGGATCTGCGCTTTGATTGAACTGTAATTGGATCTGACTTAACCTTCTAACTGCAAATAGATTGGCCTAGACAGATTGGTGGTTCAAATAGTGGAAGTCTCCTAAATCCAAAACATCACTAAATATCTCTGTAAATCATAGCAGAGCTGATAACAAAAGACTAGATGCAGCTTGTGCAGTATGTTTAGAAGAGATGAACAAATCCCATATTTGGAAAACCTATAAAAGAAAACCTATAAGGTGTATTAACTATTCCTTTTAATTGCACAGAAGAGAAACAGCTAAAATCAGTTGCAGTAAATATACAGGCAATTGTTATTCTGATGTCTTTATAGAAAATAAATAAAGCTCTTACCAAATGAGTTCAAGAACGCTTTATGCAGCCTGTGCTAAAAATAGTGAAATGTTTATGTGAAGAAAAATGCTTCAACTGTTTTCTATCTCAGTAATTAAAATGCTACCTGTGTGTCCCGCTGTGGTTTTGTGTAATTACCCTGAAGTTCTTTGTGTGTTATGTAGGACCTCCATCTGCACCACAGAACCTAATTTTCAATATCAACCAGACTACTGTGAGTTTGGAGTGGAGTCCTCCTGCTGACAACGGGGGAAGAAGTGACGTGACCTACCGCATTTTGTGCAAGCGGTGCAGCTGGGAGCAGGGCGAGTGTGTTCCCTGTGGGAGTAACATTGGATATATGCCCCAGCAAACTGGATTAGTCGATAACTATGTCACTGTCATGGACCTGCTAGCTCATGCTAACTACACGTTTGAAGTGGAAGCTGTGAATGGGGTTTCTGACTTGAGTCGTTCCCAGAGGCTTTTTGCAGCTGTCAGTATTACCACTGGCCAAGCAGGTAAGTTTTCATCACTTATGAATCGCAACACTATGAGACTGAGAGAAATTTGGAACGTGCAAACTATAGATGCAGTAAATCAGGAGCATGTTTGGTGTGTTCTGGCTCATTAATCTTTTCACCTTGCCAGCTATTTAATTTGAGCTTATAGTGTTTCAGGATAACCTGTCCTGTTTCTTGGCCCGAGGATTGCTTTCAGAAAGCATTCACAAAAGACTTAAAGAAGAAGCACAGCTTCATTATTAAATAGAATTTCTTAACTCTGGAACTTTTTGTTGTTGTTGTTCTTACTTCATTATAGGTAATTTCCTAGTATTTGAAGATAAAAAAAAAAAAGTGATGAGTTCTATGTCTAAAGACTTCCTTTTTGACATGTTTTAAACATGTATGGGAGTCCTAGGTCACTGGAAGATGACTTGTATTTCTGATGGTGTTTTCAGTGTTAATGTTTTCCCTCAGGACAATATTTCTGATTTATCTTATATTTCCAGATATTTGATTATGAGATGGAATGAGAATGTGATGATTATTCTTTGTTTCTTCTATTTATCATAATCTGACAGGTGAAATGTCAGGGGAAATAAAATCAAACTAGCATATCGCCCCAGGGAAAAAAAGGGCTTTGGTTGTCTGCTGCTGAATGGAAAAAAAAAAAAAAAGAGAGAGAATTCTCAGATTTAGGTTTCTGGAATACTGAGTTGCTTGTTGATAAAATTGCAGACCAATAGTGTGCTATGGTCTTAAAGAGAGGATAGTAAAGCCAACCTTTTGTAATTTGAACAAAAGATCTTAAACCGGATATTATTTGCACAATCTGGCTTTTGAAGAAATGCTGTAAAAGAGAATATTAAGTGAAAAACTGATGTGATGCTTCCTGTAAGAACAGCTGACTAGTATTTTAAAGGATACTTCATACTTATATCTTGGAGGAAATTTCAATGACTGTGATGGTGCTGTTTTTTTTTTTTAGTGCAGTAGAAATGATCCCCTAAAGTAATGTTTTGAACTAAGAACAAATTTGTAATGAACAAACAGAAAAAACTGTAGTTATTTTTTACTTTAAAGATATTAATCTCAAAAAAAAAATAAGGGACAAGAAATTTAGTTCGAAACCTTCCTTCTCTTCCCCCCAAATTTAGGATGGTTTATATGGTTGTTAAAGTTAGGCTGGAGTATTTATGGGTTATTTAATCTCCCTATAGTGCTTTCATGGATTCTAAATGCACATTTCATATTATTTTGGAACCGTCTCTGTGTCTGAAAGGATTGGTCTCTGTGTTCATTCAGTTCTTGAAGTTTATGATGAGATTTTCAGCACAGAATACTTACCCTGAAACTATTTTTGCACCACAGATGATATTATTTTGGCACCTTGATTTTTCATCTTCAAAATAATTTTCTATAATTCTTCAAACCTGCACAGGTGGACAGTGTTCTGGTCTCTGTACAGAACTATCACATGAAGAAGAGGATTTGGACTTTTTCCTATTTAGCTGAATCAAATTGGCTTTACTTCATGTGCTTTGATGGTTCAGTGGCACACAGGCTAAAGGAAGAAACAGTGCAATTTAGTGGCTAGTATCACCTCTCGGGAGGATGAAAAAGCCTTAATCAGAAGCTTGTTGTGTTTTCCCCAAGATAACTCATTATAGTTCATTATCTTGTGTTGTCATAGTCATAGATTTACATGGGTTTTAATAGGCCAGAAGATATCATATGGGTATCCCATGCTACCCTATAAGTAGCACAAGCTATGTGATTTTATGAAGTGATCCTCACATCAAGCCCAGAGATGTTAGTGAAACTATAGCATGCATGTATATTAGGGACAACATATAGACTTTGCTAAAGATTTAAAGCAATCAAAAATCTTCAGCCTCCTAGCTTTGTAAGGCCATGCATCAGGAAGCAGAAGATCTGACTGTTTCTTCCCTACTCTCCAGTTTACTGTGGGATTATGCACAGGCCAGCATTTCCCAGGATTTGACACTGTTTACAGAAAGGGTACAACTGAAGCTTTGCCTGTATAGCACTTCTGGATATAAAGATTTAAAGCCTTCCAATTTGACATCTAAAAGGAGTATACATAGGGGACAGATTTTGGGGAAAAAATGGTTTTAAGCTCTTTTTGTTGCAGTTCTCTCTGTAAAATGAAGGTAACCTTCACTTTTCCTTACCAAGCTCTTCAAGATTTTCTGATTAGAAGTGCCACATAAATGCAGGGTGTTTTTTTTTTTTTCCACTGAATTACAAAATTTGCATTAAAAGAAAATACAGACGTTCAGAACAAATGCATTTAGCATGAGGAAAGACCTCTTTTATATTATTTTTGCAACAGCATATTTTGGATCCTAATGCTGATTTCTTTGGTTTCTCAAGGAGGAAAATATTTTAGGTGGAACAGATTGATGACTATAATTGAACAGAAAGAGACTGGTTGCTCAAAGGAGACTGTTATGCTTCTGTGCTTCTCTTTTATTTTACCATGGAGAGAAAGAAAATGTTGGATTTATTTATAGCCAAGTAAACTAGGATTCATGCAGCTCTCATTTGTTCCTGTGTGACTGTTCTTTACTTCTGACAAAACTGACTTTTTCTATGCCCATATTGCCTTTTATGTGTGTAAATGTGTCTAACTAAACCTTCTTCACATGTTATTATGCTAACACAATAGGTGGCTATATATAATTACTGGGTTCACCAGTTGCACAGAGGATTGCAATGAGATTTTCCCTTTGTAGTTTTAGTTTAATTGAATTACTCCTTTGTGGCCATAGTTACAAAATTCAAATCATTGTGTAATGATAACAGAAAATAATTGATAAAAGAATGGGGTTATAGAATATATTCAGTGTTTCTTCACCCACATGTAACAAGCTTCTGATGAGACAGAGCATGCCACATAAAAGAGCCAGGTGGTGGATAAAAACCTATTTATATTTGTGGAAATAACACAATAAAATGACTGCAAGTGAGTAGGTATCATTTCACATTGCTTATATATAGACACATATGACACATTGCTATTCATTCCTTGTTTTCAAAAGACTTTTTGACTAGGTTATCTGTTGTCATATGGCATATCTTTTTGCTTCAGCCAAGAACCACGAGGCTTTTGGTTTTGCCTTGTTTTCTTTCTTTGACAAGATTAAGTACACTAAGTCCCCCAGGAGTAAACCATCTTGTTTCATACCTTGCCTATCCAGCATCATATGAAAAATACAGGATGTCATCCCAGTACTGCAAACTGACTTATGAGAACCCCTGCATCCTTGTAGAGTTCAGATTTAAATGTGAATAAGCTCTAGTTACAATAAACAAATGAACTAAAGAGCTGCACCTGGCGAACAGCTGACAAACACTACCTTTGCAACCTTACTGAATGGGTTTTTACTAAAGATAAAATTGACCACTTTCCTAATAAGATATTCACCTTTTGATTGTACTGGTAGTTCCTTTTGAACCATCAAATTCCTTCCCAAGTTTTACATTTTTTCCATACAACACCCAGAAGCTGAATGGAAATTGGGCAGGTTTCACTGCAGATGAATATTTGTTGTATTTTGGCACTCATGCATTTTCATTTTAAAAAATATGCCTCAATAACAATTTTATAATTTTTCTGTTGACATTTTTGCAAAGATAATGTTTTTTTTAAAACTATCTTTCTGCATCCTTTCCTCTGAAATTTATCTGAATGAACAATGGACTCATCTCTGGTAAAGGGTGATAATACACCCAACCTACCCTGACCTTGATAAAGCTTAGGATATTTTGAATGAATACCAGCATTTATCAGGGTTTGAGAAAATTTAAGTGTGTGTCCTGAGCCAGTTTAAATTGTCCTTATAGTCATTGTAAAGAAAAAATCAAATCCAATGGGACACTCATCATGCTTTATTACAGTAACCAACCAAGACGAACGGAAGTCAAAATGTGATGCCAATAACTGTCCCTAAATGTACTCTTTGCTCCTGTGCAGGGAGAACTTGCTAATGCTTGCTGCTTCTTCACAGCAAGAGAAAGGTGCCCCACAGCACTCTTTGGTCATGCTGTGCCTTCAGATGCACTTAATGCTGACAACTTCAAGTTAAAAAACCCTGATTCAGTTCCATAATCAAGGCTTACTCTTGAAAAACATTCTTTTTTAGGAACAATTTTCTTTGTATATGTTGATTTGCTGCTATTCTGTTTTTACATCTTAGTGTTCAATTTTAAGACCTTTTGCTATGAAAAAACCAGATCCCAAATTTCAGTTTTTTTAAGAAAAGGAGTAAGCTGAATTTTTCAAATTGACATTATCCCGGCAACTTGAACTGAAAAAAACCTACATGCTATAAAATCATGACCATTAGCAGCAGCATCTCTGATTTACATGACAAGAAATAATGGCTGAATGCATAAATGCAAATCTGTGGGATAGGTTCTGCCTTTCTTAGGTAATTCTGAAGTTTTTCTAAATGAGGGAGACACTTTGCATTCTCTCACGTTACATTCTCCTTTCATTCTTGCTGCTTATAATTTTTCTTTTCTTTGTTTCTTTATGCCTTTTCCCCAGCTCTCAATTATCCCTAATCATTTTTTAAAGTCTCTTCTTTCATGGTCTCTGCATTATTGACCATCTATTTGTTTCCTGTTCCCTGTCGGTCTCGCTTAAGCCTGGCTTTCCTTCAGCAGTGAACTGTCCCCCAGCAGAGGCAGCAATCAAGAAGATTGATGCCTGCGGCTTTCCCTGTCACTATGACCTCAGTGCTCTAGTCCTATTCTCACTTCCCTCCTTTCCTCAGGCCATTTTGGTTTCTTCCCATGCTGCCACCAAGTTGTTTTAATCTACCTTCATCTATGTCTTCCATCTAATGTTCACTTCTGGTGATACGTGACAGCTTATTACAGACAGCTTCAGTGTTCAACTTAACATTTCTTCAGTGTTTTCCCATTTCGGTTGACTTCCTTTAGCTATAGGTTTCCTTGGCTCTTTCCTGCTAATGACTTTTCAAGCTATGCTTCATCTTCTAATGTCCAACTGTAGACCACTTTTCACACATTGATATGGCTACATCATCTATATATATTTTTTTTTAAAAAGCAATGCTTCATGTAAGAAGAATTCAGATTATAAAAATAATGTTTTCTTTTTACCAAATGTGTTCCACCAGTTGAGCTGGGGGAATTATTTTATAAAAAGTCACTTTTCAAAACTAATATTCACTAAATGCTTTCATTAAACTGAGGTTTTTAGAAATGTATATGTGATGATTGCATTTTGGGTTACCTTTTTGTTTAGTTTTTTTTAATGGGAGCTATATGGATGTCTGTGCTTAATCTTATTAATATTTAAGATATATTTTAATATTTTAAAATTATTTCCTAGACCAGTAAGTAGGCAGACAGCATAGCTATGTGAGTATTCTGCACTCCATGGTTATCAACTAAAAAGGAAAAAAATAGAGTAGAAATTAGTTGCCTACGGTAGATATTATTCTTCTACTTTTTTAGATATCTTTTCAGTCCTTTAAAAGAATGGATTGGGTTATTTCTTTGGAGCTAGGACTGCCTATTGATCTGCAATCACATTACCCTGAACTAATATCACAGATTTTTTACAGGAGGTGATAACTGAGTTTATGCCTGAATTAAACTGATGGATAAAATCTTGATAAGAATTCCAGTCTCTGTATAGCAAATACCATCAGATCAAGGAAAGCAGTTTGTTCATTCACTGATTGTATCAGGTCATATTTAATATTGTGACATCCACAAGGTTATAGAGATACTACAGAATTTCAAGGTTGGGACATTATTATTAGATTATTAAATGTTAGGTTTTTCTTTAAGATTTTCACAAAGAAGGAAACATCTGTATAGGATGTAATATATTATGGCACATATATTTGAGAGTTTTGATAATATTTTACATACATATACAGAACATGTATATTCACAAAAAAATTGGAATGACAAGCAATGTTTTATAAGAAAATGTACCACAGAACAGCTAGTTGATATTAATTTTTTTTCCTGCTATTTAGTTCTAATTTGTTCCAATATTTTTCACTGAAAGATGAGAGAGATAAAAATCAAGCAGATGCTAACTGTGTTGCTTAGGGTCTGATCCTGCACCGCTGAAGTCAATGGAAGCTTTGTCATTGACTTCAATAGGAGCAGGATTTGAACCTTATGCTCTATCAGAACACCCAGGAACAAAAGCAATGTGCACTCTGTCATCCTCAAAGGAAACTTTAACTTCAGATCACATTTTGAGTCTGACTATGTCAGGTTTTTGCACATCAGTTGGTGACTGAATGTAATTTGAATTTTTTGTAAAGTATACTAAAAATATGTTGGAGTTTTTTCTCAAATGGATATCAGTACTCTTGCCTTTCCAGCTCTATCATAAAAGCTTTTTTGAAAGAGATGTAATAATTTTTGCTAAGAAACTCATTTTTTTCTAGTAAAGACTATGTGAATTTTACAGTGGTTAGAAGTGAAAAGAATGGGAAGCTTCTTCTTACACTCTAGTGTAACTACATAAAAATAAAGCTTCAGCTTCACAGAACCAAAGCTCCAAATTAGAAATGATCTGATTAAGCTATGTATGTTAAATGTTTGGTGGCAACCTGCTTGGAGGAGCATGACAGCCGCAGGGCTCTTGACTTTCCTGTGCACTGAGCTATTGAAAAAACAGGTTATGTCACCATGGTCTAATGTACACTACTCAAGAATAATTCCTCCAGCTGCACAATAAAAAACTATGTACTTGAGGGAGAAAATGAACAACATAAAATACAATTTAGCTGTGGAAAGGAGGGATTACTTTACTAATGTCACATAAAGGACTAGGAGCCCCTTTTTCTTTAAAAACATGGACCAGCTATCTTCTCAATATTTATGAGTTAAATAGATTGTCAAAAAATTGTCAATGAGTTAAATAGTGACAAAAAATTAATCCTGATCTTAAAAAGCAAGTATATGTGTTAACATCACACCGTCTGTGACCAATCTCAGAAAGGTCTGTAAAATTAAGGAGCTCCACTTATGACACCTGCTGGGTGAATTTTTAGACCTTCATGCCTGGCTTCTTCTTTCACTTCATTCATAATTTTTTTTTTTTCTCATGGCCACAAGTTCTTTCCAACAGACTAGAACTCTTTTCACTTTGTTATACTCTTCAGGAACTTTAATACATAGTTCTGTGATGACCCAGTCAGTGTCAAAGACTTTCAAGATAGCTGCGCTGCAAATACAAGAAATGACTTGATGCATTTATACTTGGTGATACAGGTTCTAGAGCGGCTAATTAACTTATGTGCAAAGAAAATACAGTTCCACAGACCTTTGATTTTCACAGCAGAACTGCATCTCCAGATCTTCCTTTTACTGCTTCCTGTGAAATGTAGTATGGTAACTGGATGCAGGATATAAATAAGTGCTAGACGTCATCAGTAGGAACTCTGAACTCAGTGTTGTTTGTTCATTTTGGACCTTTTGAAGAATTCAAGTGTCATTGCCATTAGAACAAAAACCTTTTAAGTGCTCAGATGCTTTTTCAATGAGAAATGAACATCACTGTTGAAAGGCACTATTGCAAGTATATAAGTGCTACCAAATGTGAAATCCTAATTAAGGTTAAATATAGTGAATTAAAAAAATTTTTAGACGGTAGCATATTTATATAGTGAAGCATTTGATGACAGCATGGCATGGAGCCAACCTACTGTAATGACTCCAGTGGAAATCTTTAGAAGAGAGAAGGTAGCTTGTGGAGAGAGAGCTAAAGAAGTTTCTTCCTTAAACTGAAATGATGCCATGTAGAATTGTCCAGCAATTTAAGACAGCATATTTCCAGTTTGCTTTTTTTATATGTATTCTCTTTCGGAATAGAGTCAGAGATTGTGCTGCTTCTCATTTGGAACACACTCATATTTTATTCAGTTACTTGTTTTATATTTGTTGTGTGTGCCAATAAGCCTCCTTTTTAGAAGGAAAAACAGAGATTTGGCTAAACGGTGGAAAAATACAGGTCTTCCCCTTCTGGTTTATGGCCTTCTGGCAGTTTAGGTAGTGTTAATGGCCCAAGAATAAATGGTTCACCTCTGTCAGGAAAGGGTGAAGATAGAAAATTCTGTGAAGAGCTGTGTAAGATCTTTCCAGTGCTAGTGGGGTAATAAGAGAGGGAGACATCTCCCCTAATATAGCATTTCTGACTTACCCACTATGACAACCCATGGGTGTTAGCAGATTTTTCAGGTGCTGGAATAGTCTCAGTAATTAATAATCTGGACAATTTTTGCCAACTTTGACACGTTGCTGCCTTGTGTAGTTTCTTCTTGTATGTGATAGAACTAGCCCTGACTCCATAGGGCATATTTGTAACTGAAAAGTGCTATCTACTACTCTTTAGTGTATGTATTGTTTTGTACACTTAAGCATTTCTGTAGTCTTTCCCTGTAAGAGTCAAAATATCTAATTGCTTCTATTTCTAGAGAAAACTCTCAGGGCAATTTACTGAGGAAGCCATGGTTGAAGGCTGCAAATTGTCAACAATAAAAGTGTTATCCCAAGTTCAATAGTTAATGTTAAGATAGGAGATGCTGATTATCTTTTTCTTTGCTTCGTTAGTGATGAATGGAAGCAAATTTGATGCAGACAGCAATCTGGTGGAATGATGCAGAGCTATCTATGAAAACATCTGTACTAATCCAGCAATGCAGTAAATTATAGCTACAAGCAAACGACATTGATCCAAGAGGATCATTAACAGCTTTAACCAACTGATCCAAGTAATAGGGTAAATGAGAGAACATTATCAAGATCTGATTTTTACAGCTGTCATCTACAATTGCTAAAACATGGTTACCACTTTCTCTCAACTTCAACCATTTTATGACTTAAAATTTAGTGTATTCTATTGTGGTCAGCCAACAAGGATCAATTAAGTGATTAATTATTAAAATACACAGGAAAAAAATTGCCCAGCGATCATGCACTCCATTTACTAGGAGGTCAGTCACAAAGGGAGGGATAATTGCTGCAAGCCAGCAAAATTAATCGGGGATGAGCCAGAAAGGATGATGTATGTTCTGTGACAAAGTACGTGACAGAGATGTACGTATAAACCTGTAGCTACTTGCCTTGTTGAGGACACAAGGACAAGAGAAGGAGACATGTGAAAAACAATTAGCATGGCTTCAGAGTGAGCAATTCTTAATTATCCATAACATGTCGACATCAGATAATTAGTGTCCCAATTTTTAACAATATTTGGTCATTAACTACAGTAGAATAAGAAGGATCAAGAACAGAGCCATTTGTCTGAGCTAAGTGTTATATAATGGTGTCTACATGTGAACATAATACAACTAAATCATGCTCATGATAATGACACAGAAATCTTCTTACTCTGAGACCAATATAAATGTCCTAAATTTGAGATTATAACAAGCTGTTTTTTATGTTTCCATAAGGTAGTTTGTTTGTATTGGCAGCCTGCAAAATAAATCGGACTTTAGAGATAGCTGTAGTTTTAAACTCCCCGACTTGCTGCTCTTCATTTGTACATTTAAATTTTCACTGCAAGTGTCATAAGTCCTATGACTCAGTCCATTTTAATATTAATGCTAATTAAAAAAAGGTCATTTCTAGCCCAGTTTTCTGAACATCCAAGGCTTTGTGAACATGCTAAATTCACATCTTTTTGGAACATTTTCCTTCAGCTCCTTTATCCTCTGTCAAAGATTTTTGACCATTTTTAACTATGTTTGACAGAGAGGTAGAAATATTAAGATCTTACCTGAAGTCAACAGGCCAACAAAGATCTCATTCCTTACTGAATGAGCTAAATCATATGTCAGACACAAGAGAATCCACATGTTCAGAAACGCTGAAAATCTTAAGAAAAATATTAACTGAACTGCTTGAATTTTTCCAATGTTAATGCAAGAAATCTTAGAAGTGCAAAGTGGGATGTTTCATTTCTTACTTCCACCTTGTTTCTGATATATAAGAAAAGGAGAGGGAGAGAGATACACACACGTGTACATGCTCACACACATGCACATGTAGCTCAATCTCCTTTTAATCGCTCTTTCTTCTATACTGTTAGTGTATTTTTCAGAATTTTTAAGACAGAGCTCACCTCCTCTTAAGTAGGTTTAAGATCAGGGATGAGGTCCTGTCACTGTGATTCTTAGCTTTGCTTTGTATGACCCCTCCTAAACTCTTACCTATGTTTCAATAGCTTGTACAAAATTATCCGCTGAATCTGTTGTTATCTCTCACATGTATGTATTAGAAGCAGTTTCTATATCTGCCATCTCATGTCTGCAGATGGATCTATTTGCCATCTCTACTTTTGACCTTTTCTGTCTGTCTAAGCATTTCTTTTTTTTTTTTTTAGAATCTCATTTCCTAATGCATCATGGTGAGCTCATATTTTTCCATAGCACCCAAGCTCCTATCAGGCAGTAGTGGCTGAGTCAGCAGACCAGATTCAGAGCTAGTAAACCCTGGTGCTTATGTGGAGAAATGCCATTTATTTTGCTAAAGAGTCTATTTAAGTTCATACAGCCTCTAATCATGGCTGTGAAATGAGGAATTGGATGCTAATATTTCAGAGCCAATACTGTAATGAAGTGTCTCTGTGGACCTCCTGTGGAATTATTCTAAATATTCCCTCGTGTAGCTGAGATCAAAATTTCACCCTTTATTTCTAATTTTTTGTATTGCAGCTTCACCAATAATGAAGAGGGAAAAGTGTCATTGCACTTTATATTGTGTAGAGTTAATCACATGAAGTATTTTAGGGCTAAACGTTATGCTCTTTGATGTTGGCATTAAACATTAGCATTTAAATCTTTGGTGGATATTTACATTGTTGTAGTCAGTGGAGATTGATAGCTTTCTTTAGGGAGTAATTTGGAACAGGAGCCAAGTTTAGGAATTGTGCATTGACTCGTCCTTAATTACAGAGGAAGCGTTAGATTACCTTCCCTATTTAGCCACCTAAATTAACTGCCAAAAGTTGATGACTTGAATGCCCTCTTCCCCCCCATATGCAAATAGTAATTTCTGCCACAATGTTAACATTAAATATTTACGTGATTTTATTTATTTTCAAGAAAATACTAAGCAAGCAAGCAAATTTGAAAATACTAAGCAAGCAAGCAAATTTAAAAATACTTTATCGTCTGTGGGATTTTAAAACTCTAAAAAATAATTTGCTTGTCTTATTAGTAATTCATGTTCTTAGGACAATTTGAAGCTGTTTACCAAGGACTGAATTAACCAAGGTGCTTAGTGAGGATATTCATATACGAGTGTGTCCTAAAAACTGGGATATTTCACTTGATTGCAGTTTATAGCTTTAATGTTAAAATGTTTTAAAAGTATAAAGCACTTATTCTGTGCTTTATTTTTATTGTAATGCTACTTAAGAGTCCCCATTAGGAGGGCAGCAGGTGCCTCACAGCTTTTTTTGCCTACAATAATGCCGTGATGGCCGCTCATCAGTGTTACACCCTTCTGTGTGAAAAATGAATTTGATCAGCAGTGGCACAGAACAATTACAGTCAGATAACCTTCAATGAGCAATAATTAGAGAAAGTGAACTCCTTCACCAAACTCTTGGGAGCTGTTTCTCAACGTTTCCCCTAGCAGGTACCCCAGGCTCTCAGAATATTGTCACATTCACAATGCTTTGGAGGGTAAATTCCGTATGCCAAAGAGGCTACCTTTCATACCTACACTGGGATGGTGGTGGTGATCTCTCACGCAGATGTCTCATGCCATTTAGCAATCTGTAGATCTAAATCAATAGCTCAAACTCCACTGGGATACCAGCAGACAGGCAGTGGGACTCATAAAAAAACTAATGGGTGTTTCCTGTTTGCCAAAGCTATGCCTGCTCAAAAGGGATCAGGGTTCATCCTCTGTTCCTGGCATGTCAGGGCTCATGCTTGTGAAATTAACTTCTTTATGTCTCAAAACAGTGTTCTCATGTTGAGATTCCCAGAATTATGCCCAACTAGCTAGGCATGCTAACAAAGTAAAAGTATGGACAAGCATGTGTTCATACTCCATTCTCAACTCTAGCACCATTTACTTTACTAGATTAAGTTTACCAAGTCTCCTGAGGTATATTTATAGATCAGGAGGTCTATAAAATTTGACTTCTTGCAAAATATTGTAATGAGCTAATCTCAAAGTGATAAACCTATTCATAAAATCAGCAGAGCTCCTTTTCTGGGGGAAATACCACAGCTGCCAGCTGCGATGAAGTTAGTAAACTGGTACCATGCCTCTATTGGTCACATGCTTGTATAAATTTCTGTGAATGTAGAACACTCCTGGCAGCAGTCACAGCTTGTGCCATAAATGCTATTTGAAAAAGAGCTATTCTTTCCATTGGACCCACAGAAAAGACTTCAGTTTGTAATTCCTATTTTTTAAATTTGAGTTACATTTCAATACTCACTTAAATTTTCCTTTCCTTTATTTGCTGTGAAGCCTAGGGTAAGTAAAAATATTCAGAGGATGCATAAAATAGTTTTGAAGCTATTAATAAAACACACAGAACTGTTGTTTCAAAATGTGGGAAGACCTCAAGTTTATTTTTAATAGAAGGAATTAAGTAAAGAATTTTTAAAAATATTCTCTTACTGCCTTTTGCTCTGATTCAAAATCAGAGTTAAGTTTCTCTTCAACTCTCATAGGTATCTAAGCTATTTAAAATGACTAAGGACAAAAGGGGTGGCACTAAATAGCTTTCCATTGAACTACCTCTGAACAGTCAGTATTATTCAGTACCACAATCTAGAGAGCTAGCATACATTAAAAAAAAAACATAAAGAGAGGGTGGTAATTATTGAACTTTTTCTTACATTGATCCTATTTCATACGTTTTAATAATCAGATGTTACATCTAGTGTAAGGTTGTTTTGAAATTTTCTGTAAAAATCTGGGATCTGCGAAATGCTTACCCATGTTAATGCTCCATTTTCTTCAAGTAGGGAATAAATGCTTGGGAATTTGCATAAACTAGCTGTAAAAAATTACTTCATCCTGTGGTTTTGGGGTTTTTCCTGCATTCAGAAACGCATGTAGTGTAATGTTTTGAACTTAATCAGTGCATCTCAAGGGGAGCTTTGGTGTAAAAGGAGTGGATTTTGACCCATGTAGCTGTAGAAAGTAAAAGTCAGTGATCTCCATTAGACTGTATATCCCGCTGGGTAATATCAGTTGCCCTTTTGTTATTGTAAGCTCTTTCTCTTACTTTTACCGTTTAAATAAATATATTGAAGCCAAAGAGTTAATGACAAATTCAGGAAGTCTTGACTTAGCAGTGATGAAGTGAGATGCGTTCTGTGCCATTCAAGGTACACAATTTACAGCCCCGTTTGATTACCGCGGCATGTCCTCCGCCTGTAAGGATTGCACCCGCGGGACCAGTCCACTTATTAATTCATCACTCGCTGCCTTTCATGGTGCAAGGGCCCTGCATGGCGTACAGGCAGAGAGATCCTGGAATCTGAAGGCTGCCGGCCGACTGGTTCCACTCTAGCTGGCCCTTTGTGTGCAGGCACAATGCTGGCAACTTTCCCCTGGGCTCCTCTTCCTCGGAGGCCGCGTTGCCCTCCTTTTGTCTTGTGGCAGGAGCAAGCAGCCGTGGTTGCAGGGCCTTCCAGGGAGGAACGGCCTTCCACAAGTTAACCTGTAGCTTTTTTAAGTGCCTTTTGATTTATCTGTCACCTGATCCATCAGCAATGAATAATTTTCATGGAAGGTGCACTTTAATTACCTTCCCATTTGACTAGCATTATCATGCCCTATCTAGGTAATTAATCTCACAAAGTATCCAATTTCAGTCTTTATTGCTGGCAGGCAGGCCTTCTGAATTATATGTGCTTGAATGGGCATTGGGTCTGTTGTTAAACCAAATAGGCCATGAAACAAATTTTGGGTCCTTTCTTTTTTTTCTGTCTTTTTTTTTTCCCCCTTAGCTTAATGGGTTCGTACAGATGTTGTGGTCTAGTTGCTTTTGTTGACATAGTTGAGATTTGCATAATGTAAAGCAGGAAAGGGCAATGGTAGAAAATGGTGGCTGATAAAAAAAATAATCAAAAGCACAGATCATAAAAGTCAATCAGTCTCTGAAGAAATAGTTACCAGGTTGTGAAACTAGGTACCAAAAATAATCATTTTTTTGCTCTTGAATAATGTATAACTCTCACAGTATGAGCTGTGTCTGCCAGAGTTACTTTGTAGAGCTGGTGCATTCACGGGATAAATTAGAACTCCCCCTCCCAATATCAGATTAGGGATTTCAAATTTGTGTTTCATTGCTTTGTGGGTAAAAACTAGACCTTTAGAAAATGTACTGTTGAAACAGAAGATTAAATAGCATGGCAATAAATTTGTAGGTGAGGTTATTCTTTTTCCTTATGCCTGTCTCACTAAAAAATGGTGAAGAGCTAAGATGCTTGGAAAACTGAAAAAAAATTGCCTCGGTTGCTAAAAATAAATAATCACATGGAGCAAATCTTTCATTTGGTTGCCTACAATTTTGACACACTGAGCATTTTGGAAATTACTTTCTGATTTTTCTGGAAATGTTTTTTTTTCATTCTGTTTCCTCTCAGTTTCTTTCCCATTCCCTAAAAAAAAAAAGGTTACTTTTTTCAAAGATTTTGACAGAAAAAACTTCAGATACAACTGAGAATTCCTTGAGAATTTTCAAAAGTCCATTTCCTGGAAATAAATATACTCACTTTATCACTGAAGCTGATAAAGTAGTGCGTTAGTTAAGTTTCATGTTTTAAGTACAGTTTTAAGTACAGTATAGAGTTGTCAGATTAGAAAAAAAATAATGGAATTAATAAAATATGAGGATTTGTGAATGAAATTGTGAAATCTTAAAATCATAGGATTTTTCTTTGTTGTTATAATTTTTAAGTTAGACAAAGCAAGCTGTATGATGCTTACAGCTAAAAGCTCTTGAAAGAAGCAGACAGTTTTACAAAGGCACAATTGAACTTGTAACGCAGTTTTTTTCTTTACAGGACTTCTTCAATATCATAATTTTATTATGTGACAGAAGATTTTTTTCTTATTTAATGGAGGTACATGTTTTTTAAAATCAAAAATTCTCCATACATGAGAAAATTTTGTATAATTTTGGTTTATGCTTAGAATTATTTTAAGGGAAAAAATCTGAAAATATTTAAGTGGATTTAAAGTGGAGACGACTGTGTTTAACCATGTAACTCTCGCTTCTACCACTTTGAACTTCAGAAAATTGGAACAATAAACAGCATGGAGATTGATATTGGAATGCAGAATCTTTCACCTTTAGGTCACCAATTCAAATTCAGTAAACCAGCGACCAAAAATTGTTACCATATGAAAGTTGTTTGTGAACTGTGTGGAATTTAAATTATGATCTCAGTTCATTTTCTTCATCATAAACTTCATCATAAGCAAGGCTTTTGGCAGTCACTCAAAAGAGACGGTAAGATTAAAGGAGCGTGACCCAGTAAACTTTTCACTCCTGGTCATGATCCCTTCAGGTGAGCACGGTGGCTGGAGAGTTTTAGGTTGCTGATGTGAACTGTACTTATTCTTTGGATGAAGACAAAACTTTAGTTAGTTTCTTTTCTTTAAATAGCGTGTTTTAATTAATTTGTATCTTCAGAGGCAGATACTGACCCAGTGTTTTAGACTGCCAGTCTCATGGGTGCTCCTGTAGCTTGAATTACATTCAAACCGAAACCATTCGTTGAATATAAAGAGAAAACAATTGACTGCCTTTTCTTTTTAAGCGGCTTTACCAAATGATAAACAGAGCTCTTCAGTGTGCCAGCAAAGAACATATTTTGGTAGTTACCAAATGGCTCCTGCCATATATTCAGACATATATTGCGAGTATAGTAGCTCTTTTCAGTCACGGGAATATAAAAAGCCTTGAAAAAAACCTTTAAAGGACTTGAATAAAATATGGTCATTTGCAGAGCATGAAGGATCTTTTCCAGCTGCCAAGCTGCTGAGCTTTAGCTTTGCTGCTGACTTTCAAGAGATATGTAATATTTGGTCTGAGAGAATATGTGTTCCCAAGTTTCACAGCTGGTGTTGAGACAAGATACAGGGTGCTTAATTAAGCTCTCTCAAAGTATGTTGCTTTACCAGCTTTCTTTAGAATGGCGATAGAGCAAAAACCATGCAAAAATAGCCATTTTGAAAGGTCATTTAAGGTACTGTACAAAAGCTCTTGTCTGTTAAGATGAGTATGGTCTACTGGTTCAGGCACTGGACTGCGGCTCTTGAGATCCATGATAAATTACATAGTCATTCCCATAGGCATCTTGTGTTACTTTGTATAAATGACTTAATCTCTCCATGACACTGTTCTTCACGAGAAGAATAAGGATAATAGAACTTCTTTGCATCAAAGAAGCATTGTGAGGAAAAATCCATTAATGACTGTGAGGCGTTCAGATACTGTTTTGCTAGTGGCTTTATAAATACAAAGATAGGTTAAAGTTACCTGTCTTCCATTATTTGGGGTTTTTGGGGGGGGGGGGGGGGTTATCCTTTCCTTGTTAAAATGTTAAATAGAATTAAGCCCTTGTTTTCATGTCAATCTAGAAGTATTGGTGTTCTTTTTTCAGTAATGGTCAAATTCTTTTTGACTGGAATTCTTCTAAGCCTCCCTAAACAGATTTTTTCACCCCTCTATATCTAAATCCTTCAACATTTTAAAGAGAGATTTTAAACAGAACTAGTCCAGTGTATTACCCGCTTTTTGAGAAAGCTTGCGTCTCCTGCAGCTCTGCTGGATGCACTGAGTAGCTGCCAGTGTTGCATATGAAAGAAATAAATCCCACCAGGAATCTTGAAACTTTCGGACAGTGAGCAGGTAGCAGAGTAAACCCTTAAGGATATTTTAATAATTCATTTTCTTATTAAAAAAAAAAAAATTCTGAGATTGTGACCTTTCTGAAACAGTTTGTTCTTTCTGGAACTTTACTTTTAATCACTAATAATTGTGACTTTTCTTGGCAACCTGACCCTTGTCAATCTTTCTGCAGTGTTCTAGGTAAGTCTTCCATGGGATAAAAGCAGGTCTTTAATACAGCAGTTTTTAAACTGTAACACCGATGCATTCCTTCATTCCCTAATTGCACCTCGGAAGATCTGGACCTTGTTGCAGTTAAAAAGCTGTTCACCCAGTACTCTAAAATAACAAGATTGGTCACATTAAACTGCATTTTCATGGCTCATGTTTTTTCTCACCCCACTACTCCAAATGAGAGGAATAATTTTGTGGAGACAGCACCATTGCTCTTTTATCTTTCATGTGGAAAGATCTTAGGTTTGTTTTATATTGGAACTGTTATAAAGCTTAGGTGTCACCTTTCTGCCACATTTCAACATCATTAAAGCTCAAGAGGTTGTTCAGACATATGGGCATAAGTTTTTTTAACGTCTGTTCCAAGGGCTGCAAGGCAGGCAATTTTAAACCTGATTGTCTCCAAGATTACACAAAAGTAGGTGTAAAGAACAACAGAGGATACTAAACTTTGGGGATCAATTTTTTTTTTTTTAATTTTTATTTGAAATATAGTTAAGGTCATGTATAGTGAGGAAGTCCAAACCACTAGTATTAGGAGGTAATCACAGAGTAAATTTTAGGTACAAACATAGAGGACAATTTCCCACATTTCCAGTTGATGGTGAGCAAAGGCAGAACCACCAAGCCTTGACCTCCTGGTTCCTCCTTCAACACATTCTGAAAGCCACTATTCTTCCTCTTACATTTGCGGTGTGAAGCTGTGATTGTTTTGCCACCTTCTTGCTCCACATTGCATTTTGTTGACTCTGCCATAAGGGGTGGAAAGAAACTCAAATGCTCAGCTGAAGTTTTGGGACTTCTACCTTTTTGGATCCTGTGATGAAATAACTCCGATCCAGTGGTATATTTCCCTCTTCTGGCCAGGCACAACAATTTTTCTTTTCTTAATGATCAGCTATATTATATGATTCTCACTAGGGGAAACAGGAATCTTCTGAAAGCTGTTGCTTGTATTTATTTTGATTTTGAAAACTTTGGGTAAAAGACTGTATGGAAGGTAAAATGCATGTTGCTGAAGGAAAAAAAATCAACTTACAAACCTTTTCTAAAGCATTCTCTAGATTCTTGTTGAAGTAATGCTTTCCATTTGAACAATGGGCTAATAACATTTATGATATAGCTGGGTTAGTAGTGGTACAACCCCAAACATGTATTAAGGATAGATAAAGCTCTTTAATGCCTTGTCTACATTTCAGGGTATTGTAGACAACTTAGCACTATCCTGTCACCGTGGGAATAAGGAGTCCTTGCATATATCTGTTCTAACCTGAAGTTTCATGGGCTTTTCTAGTCCTCTTGCTTTCCCTTCTTTCTTATGTCAGTGACAGCATTGTTTTGTGAAATAACAGTGCATCACCAGTGTTTCTGGAATTTTGCAATTACTAAAGTCATGAATATAGCTCAGAAGATGAAACATCACAGTCCACTTACAGGGCAAATTCCAAAGGTTTTCAGAATTACTGTTAGAGCAATTGTAAATGAGAGTTTCAGCTAACATCTCTATCAATTATTATGGTTCATGTTCTTGTAAAGAAAATAGGATTTATATGAAATAAAGAGTAATATCATCCTCATGGTTTTTGAAACACAGAGAGTAGAACTTAGCAGTCCACTAAATACCACATTTTCTGAAATTTTCACTACAGTAGTGAGAAAAGTCATTATTCTTTAAAAAGAAGACAGGAATTGTGGCCTCTTTATCTTTTCCTGTGCAGCACAAAAATGTATTCAGTTTAATGGAATGCCATAATGCACTCCTAAACTGTCAGATTTCTAAATATGAGCCATACATCATGACAGTGCAGACAATGTATTTTGTACCAAAGCAGTTCTATTAGAGACGGTGAAAATATGTTAATCCTACCTTGATCATCAGGGACCCAGATGAATTTGCATTATTCTGTTAACCTTGAAATGAGTAGGTGATATAATTTCTTAATTTTTTTAAGAAAAATCTGTTCAACTACAAACAATATTTTTCTTTGACAATGTTATTAATGACTGCATAGACATCAGTAATTATTATTTGCACATATGCGAAATATTAAAAATCTCAGAGAAGCTTGTGTTACACATTATTATTTCTTTTTTTTTTGCCTAAGGGAATTCTCGAAGGATTTTCATTTTTTGTTGCTTGTACCTTGCATCCATTTTGAGTTAGAATATTAATTTTTTATTGTATTCTATAGCTCTCAGTTTCTGTTGCCTATAGATTGTACTGAAATGCAGGCTAGTGTTGGAAAATCTGGCCACAGATCTGTTACACAAATTTATAGATTATTGCATTGAATTGTCTCAAGTTTAATTTCATGCTAGGAACAGCTGAAAATGCAGTTCTAAAATCCATTTTAACCTTTCAGGAAATTAACCTTTTAGGTGATCAACACTAATTGTATTATTAAATTCATTTTGGGAGAGGGATATGAAAGGAAAAAAAATGTAGTAATGTAAGATGATTAGAAGTGTTACATAGGGTAGAATGATTAATTTTTTTGTTGGAGTTTATAAATTAAAATACAGCCCATCAGATCTAATACTGTAAAATGTAAGTTAGCTAGATTTTGGTAACTAGTTATGAATTAAAGGAAATCCATTCACATATCTCATCACATGAGACATCTTGGGGAATTTGGGGTTTTTTTTGTTTGTTTTTGTCATGAACATACATATAACAGAAAAACTGAAGATATATATGGCTGTGGTGCAGATTTAATATACTGTAATATCTACAGAGATTAACTGTGATGAAAAATGAAACAGATGAGGCTTAGACTCCTATAAGAGTTGAAAGCAAATTCTTCACTTTCGTGACATTAGGTGCTCTATTGTTGTTATTGCTTTCTTATCTTCAACTGATCTTAGAAAAAATTTAAAAACCAGTTTGAAAGCAGAAGCTTGGTAGTAGCTGTATGATTAGTGACAATAAACTGCAAATCAGTTTAATTTTTTTAAAATTAAAAAAAATTTTAAAAATAGTCATAAAACCATCCATACATTAGATTTAGCTAAAAAAATATAGATTTTGTTTCTTTTTAACAAGTGTGAAGTAATTTCTACATTAGAGTTTGACAAATTTATTTCCTTCTGAGAAGTCCAAGAGTGACCACTTGTAAAACATTCTTCACTTTGAGTTCAATATGGACTTCATCAGATCTGACCCTTTCTTTATTGCATCTGCACTGTGGTCATCTCTGTGAGCATGGAGAAACAGGTAGTTTAGCACTACGTTAAGGACTGGTAATTATCTCAGTTTCACAGCTGAAAAAGAAACAAAGTGCTTGAAGGAGCCTGTGTGCCAAATGCTGGATCCTGCATTAGTACTCCTGGGAAGTACTGATGGGAAGGAGGCAAGAGAACAGTTTCCTCTTACTCTAAGGTCTAGTTCCAAAGATCTCATGTAAAGGAAACAATGGAGTAGTGTGGTTTTGAGCACAGAGGAGAGCCAGAATATTTTTTCAGTAGCCCCTTATTAGGAGGGGTCAAGAAGAGTATGAAATTTTACCCTCTGCTTCTAGAAAATCAGCTGACTCAGAAGGTTTCAGGAGAAATATGCTGGAAGAAAAGCTGTTGGACCTGCTTAGCGGAAAACATAGCTCCTTTCATCTGCCTTTAATTTGGCTCTGGAATCTGTGTGGGTTTGAGAGCCAGAAAACCTGTCCTGAGGTGAATGTGCCAGTGATCATGATTTTTTTTGAGAAAAGAACAGGCTTATGTTAAAAAAGGGTGCTGTGACTCAGAAATGCTGTTCCAGCACTATACCATACCCTGTGAAATGGGAGAGTCAGGTCCCTTCTTTAACTGTTGCTTTTACTGTGCTCCTTCCATGTCTTTAGGAATGTCCTTAGTTTTAGTACACAGAGCCATGTTTATGTGTGGTGCCTAATTTTCTTCTTCTCCCACTGCCTTTATTTCACATGATATTCAACAGGAATCACAGAGAGATTCCTCACTGCCTCAGATTTCTCTAGTATTCAGAAATACACAGGGATAGAATGTTGGGAAAAAATCAGGAATGAAATGCCAACTTAAGGAAATTACTAGTACATATGTGAAAACAAATGGTTGACTTTGTAACATGAGATACTTATGCTGGAAATTTTAACTTTGGCCATCAGACCAGTGAGATTCTGAAAAAGCCTTTTGATGGAAGTTGTGGGAGACATAATCTGATTTTAAGATGGAGTGTGGACATTCTTTTGGAAGGAATGACATCATTTGGTTGCCTGAGATGGCAGGTGACTGGACACAGTGATCCCAAAGTACCCTTCTACTCCTACCTTCCTAATTAGGAAAATATATTTTGTTATGTTCTCTGGTTTCTCAGAAACATTTCACCTGTAATTTGATGGTGGTATTTTTTTATTGCTTAAGAGAGTTTGGACATAGAAAAGAAAAAATTTTGTTTAGATTGCACAAGTCTGGTAATTGATATGTGAACTGGAGATGATGAAATAGCTGTTTGTAGGGTAGAGAAACAAGGAGGACAGTGTTCACATTGAAATGGGTGGAAGGGATGTATAAACAATTATGGCACTTTGTATATCTGGTTTAATATTGATGTCAAGACTGATAAAGCATAGAGTAAGTGTTGTTTCGTTGGATAGTGTAAATTTAGAAGGCGAGCAAGGACTTATTCCCAGTTTGTTTAGTTTTAAATGAATGTTGCATTTGTTAACGTTTTAGAATCTGTAAGTTCTGCATCATTGGTGCTAAAAATACATTTGACTGTATTATGACATCACCATTTTTTTCATCAAAACACTTCTTTGCAATTTGTGGGAGGACAAATCATGTTGTAGTCAGTATAAGGAGTCCTTGGAAATACTGCTTTACATTGGTGCTACAGTTAAATAAGTTCAAATTAGATTTTCTTTTTGATGGTATGCCATCGGTGATTCAAACCCAGAAGAGAAATTTATGATCCTTATTAGTAACTGGTCTTATAATGTATTTTAAACAAGTTTTGCCTTTGTGTTGCACAAAACCTAGATGTTAAAACATTTTTCTGCTACAGATAATGGTAGTATAGTCTAATGTAGTGTCTGAGTTCAAGGGGCTCTTTAGGAGATTGTGTTTATCCTGGCTTTGTTAAAGTTGAAACTTCTGCTCTCATATCCTGTGCTGCTAATGACTCAGCACCTACCTGGAGGTGAAACAAGAAGATGCCAGTCATAATCAAGGTGTGAAAATGAAGTTTGGGATCATATTATAATGAGATGCTTTGCAATGGGTCATTAACTTGCTCTATGGCATGAAACCCCTGGAGGAGGGTCTCTAAGATTACAGATTATAAGTAGTGGCATAATTGCCTGATTATGTAAAAATATGATCGAGGTTTTAAAATGTAGTTTTTCTGAATGGTTCGGGTGCTAAATAACCACCGATTAATGCCCACAGTCTGATTTTCAGCAGTGATTATTGTGAAGAGCAGTTTCTTTCAAAGGGTCAGACAAGAAGTTGTGGTGATAGGACATGAGTTCGTGTTGCACCAAGTTGCTCACTCAGGCTTCAGGGATGCAACAAAGCAGACACCTACCAGACTTCTTATTTTTCTTCATGACTAAAGTGCCACTGGACTTGTAGGCAGTTAGCATCTCTGAAAATCATGATGTGAGTTACAAAAAACAAGTAATTGAAAATTAGAGGCTACTTCTAGAGATTTGGGCATAGCATGAATCGCTTATATACATTCTTTTTTATTATTATTATATATCATTACTTGAAGCTTAGATAGAAAGGAAAATGGATTTCTTCATTGCTGATCATAGTTAATTTATCAAAAAAGTAGAGGTCTGAAAGGAATTGCTTTTTAAAACATTGTGGGTTTTCAATCCATTTTTCTTCCTTTAACAAATTGATCTGTCATTCTTGAAAGATCAGCAAAATCCCACAAAAATGTCGTAGGTTTTTTACAGCTTTGAACATAATGAAATTGATTCTTTTATATATGTGAGTGTGTACATTCATATGGGGTTTAATAACCTTCATTCATTTATGTACCACTCTTGTTTAAATATAAAGTAACAACCTAGAAATTTTCCAGTATACATTCTCCAGTTTTTAGTTTGCTATGTGTTGTTATTTTGTTTGTTAGTTAGCTGGCAATGTTAAATTACACAAATATTTGGCTCATGGTCACTGTACCTATGCTTCTTTAAACTGTTTCTCTTCACCTATCATACTGAGTTATAATAGGGAGTATTATTACCTTAAATGGATACCTGCAGTGTGAATCCAAATGTTGAAAGAAGTGCTAAGGATGATTCAGAAGATAGTTCTTTCTCACTGTATTATGCCAAAAGCATTGTCTCTTGTGGGAAAAAAGAATTTTGCAATTGGATTTGGTGCTTTTCAAATGAACTAAAACCCCTGAAGTCCTGTCAGCTGTAGACTTGACACAATTTTCAAGAGGAGAGACGTTAACCTCAGTGTCCTAAGCAAATTCCAGTTTGAATAATTATGTCTCACATCCATGTCACTCTCCCTGTAGCTTCAGTTTGATTAGCTATTCATTTCCTGTTCCAAATTTTTGTGTTGCATTTTCGTGTGCTCTATAACAGTTTCCACATTTCACCCTAGAGCAAACCGTAATCGTCTTTCTTTGTCTGTCCCCACATAGAGACGCAGAATAATTGTGAAACTCTTCACAGGCTCATAGAGAAGCTAGCCAAAGGCCAACTGCATTAACAAAATTAAGATAAAATTCTAGATCCAGCACAATCTGAATTTAAAGCAGGTCTTGAAATGGTTTTAGTGGCATCTGTAATCTGCTCCTGTCAGTGGAGACAGTACAGGCATCTATTCTCATCACTTTAGACATATCTGAATCATTTAACACAGTTGATCATGAGATAGTACTTTCTTGCTTGAGAGAGGTAGCGGGATCCAAAGCAGTGCACTAAAGTGGTTGGCGTTACTCCCAGACAAACACATCCAACCCGCAGTCCGGGCAGACCGCCTTTCTGATCTTCATTCCAGTGTCTTTCAGGAATCAATTTTATTGCTAACTCTTTTTGGCATCTGTATTCAGCTACCGTGTGAACAGGTCAGATGGTATGCTTGAGAAATATGCATATCACATACATTTATTTCCTTTTGTCCTTTGAGGCCTGTAACCACTCCAGTTTCACTGTAGTGGCAACTGATTGCAAAAACCAGCATAGAAATAAAGAATAGGTTTGAAACTGAACCTAAATGAGGAAGACAGAAGAAAGTGACAAGTCAGTGAGATTCCAGGCCCAGTGTAGGAGCTTCTGGTGAAAGTTATATATTGCTTTTCTATCAGTGCATTCCATAATTTAGGAGTAGTTCTATATTCTGTGTTGACACAAAAGCTGCTACTTAGTGGCATCTGATAAGTAACACTCCATCTTCCCTCTTCGGATGAGAGAGTTTACCTCATTGTGCTGGATGCTGCACTTTCTGCAGTTATTCTTGTGTTGCTTCTTCTCCCTTGGATGATAGGAGCACAGTATTCCTGAGCATAAAGCTCTTACTGGCTAGGGAAAGTTACCTCGTACAAAAGGTTGCAGCAGCTCAGACCAACCAGGAGCACATGCGACTGCCTTACACTGGTTTTTCAGAGAATTAGGCTTAACTGCAGTCTCCCCTCTTATCTTCAAGACTCTCTGGCCTGGGCCCAGATATCTAAAAGGCTATCTCAAGTCTCAGTGCTTGATAGTTTCACTGCTGGAAGTTCTTCAGAAAATTTCTTCACAGAAAATATAAGGCTTATCTGTAGGGGAGAGCATACAGCAGTACAGTTTGCATCAAAGTCTCTGAGTTAATTCCCAAGGAATCTGATGACTATCGAAATATTGCTTTATTTCTCTGTGTGATGCAAATTTCTTGGACTTGCTTCTATCTTGATAGTTGCACAGAAACAGCCATAAGCAGAACAGAAAGACACTTTGAAGCTGAGGTGTTCAATTACTCATTCCTCTCCTCCTTGAGAAAGGCTGAGGAATGTGTATTATATTTATATGCTTCCATGTTTGTAAATATCCCTGGCTTTATAAATTAGTAGAGCTCAAAGAACTCCAGTGAATATAGGCCAAATTATAAAAAATTACTATATAGATGGGAAATTGTTATTACAAGAACATGCTGTATCATAAGCTTTATTCTAAAGAAGCTGATTGATTAGTTTTTTTTCTAAGTCACATGGATAATAATGCAATATCTACACTAAAGTTTAATTCTAAAATAATGAAGTAAATGTTATGTTTGGGTTTTTTTTTCTTTTAATATTATTCCTCACTGTTACCCAGTAGGCAGAGATGCTGGCTACTAAATAATAGAAAACCCAATTTATTTGTGTACAATTCTGGATATTGATCTTGGATTTATAATTCTTCATAATTTTTTTTGGTTTGTTTCACAAAAACGTGTCTCTTCATTGTTCTTTGACTGATGCTAGTAGTACTTATTTTGGAGAAACTGAAACTGCAAAAGGTAGTAAAGTTTATGTATATGTACCTCTGCATGTAACTTCATAATACTTGGTCAATTCCTGGCACTCGTCTCTCACAATTAGTTTTATTACTGAGATTTTTTGTAATGTTTCTTGAGTCAAAAATGTGAAAGGAAAGAAAGATAGCTATTCTTCACAGTTTAATTGTATTAACTTGTTAGATAAAGCAGCAGATTGCCATGTGTAATCTCTAGTAAGAACTGTTTGGTGATTAATTTAGTTGATAGATATATTTTCCACTGACATGTTTGTATTCCTAAATATAGATAATTCATTGCTAAGTGAAACAGAAAAAATAAAATGTAAAAACCTACATCCTTGTGCAGAATCCTGATACTTTTCTCATGACTGTTTTAATTTGTATTTTTTAATTTCGCCAGTTGAATAAACCTTCTGGCTTTCCTACATACTAGTCTTTGGGAGTAAGAATCAACTCAGACCAAAATAATGAGAAAGCTGTCTCAAAAAAGCTCATAAGTCTCTGATGTGGTGTCTAAGCTGTTAATTGCTTGCCGCATTTACTTAAATCACATTCCTGGGTGACATTTTGTTAATTAGTAGAAATTATTAGATGTAGCAGGAATTTTTTGTTTGTTTGTTTCTATAAGGAATATATGTAACAGAAAAGAAGAAGGTGTAATATCAAAAATAAAATTTCACTTTCTAGAACAGAAATGTGTTCAGTTGTCAAAGAGTACTTTGCAACTAAATGGACCTGATGTCTCTTTAGTATGAAAATTTTTGCGTTACTCCTTTCACTTCAATAACATAGTAATTTTATTTATTATTTGGGCTTTCAACAAAAATTAAGAGAAGCATCATACCTTTCCATCCTTCTTGAGTTTCCATTAGGATTTCCTTGAATTTGGAACCATAATCTATTCATTGGTCATTTTGCTGTTTTCTGACTTCTTACGTTACTACAACTGTTTCAAAGCCTAACTGGGGTGAGGAGTTGTTCTGGTTTGCCCTTAAAATGACACTGTACAAACTAGCTTGTGGACTGAATCAGCTGGTCTTTCCAGTTAAATAGACTTGTATCCACTATTTTCAAAGTTTTCCTGGAGGTGTAAGATTACCTCAGGTCTCTGGCATGTGCAGTTGAGGACTCTCAGGAGGAGCAGCATACAGGCCCTTGCAGGTGTAGCCGGAAACACATACTTGAGCTTCTTGTGGCTAGGGTTATTTATTCATCTCCTCCAGCTCAGCCATTGTGCTCCATGTTTCACAGCAGCCACTCAGGCTTTCATGGCCACAGAACTGGGCTGCCCCACACCTTCTGACAGGTGCCCAGAGGAGGAGTGGAAAGTGATAAGCACTGATTTCATGCAATTCAAACCTCGTTCCCATTTCAGACTTGGTACATTATATTGCTTTTTGCGTTAGCACAGCGGCAGGTGCTGTTCCTAGTGCCTTCTCATTACCACGTGAACCTTCTAACATGATTTTGACAGTTCAAGCAAAAGTCACATTCACAGTGTTTCTTTGCTGTTTCTTGAGGACTTTTATTTCTTTGCTTAAAAAGATCTGACTGTTCAGATGCTAGAAGAGTTTAACAGATCCGGAGCTAGATCTCTGGCTGATACAAAGGGATATACACAGCTATGACTTGAGAGCATGCTCTTCAGGTGAAAGTCAGTGCAGGCTATTAGCATATCCAGGATTTTGGTAGGATGTTGTCTGCACTGATCCTACAGGTATTCCTCCTCACAAAAAAAAGGGGCATTTTTTTTTTTTTCATGAAAGGCTCTGAAAAACCACCGCTATTATCCCAATATACTGAAGTGGCCATTGCCACTCTGGGTTTACAAAGCAGTGCTTTGGGAGCAGGCTGACAAAGACACCAGCCTTGCCTGCCTCCAGGCTGGGACACAGGGACCAGGAGCTATTTATAGCTGCTGCTGCACATTGGTCAGGTCACACAGTCACAGAGGCTTTTGCAAGGGCTCTGCAAAAGGCAATGTGAAGGTTTATCAGCTCTGAATTTACATTTTATTTATCTGTGCTTTTTGCACCAAAATCGTTCTGTTGGATTTTGTGGGTTTGAGGCAGACTATAAATAGATGATTGTGTTTCTTCTAAATATATTCATCAGAGGAAACAGAAAAGTGAAGGGCCACCTGAAGTTAAGATTTTAATATTTCAGTTGTTACAAACCAACTCCAAAACCAATATTTTTTTTTCCCCAGCAGATTTGGTGTGAAAATGTTTAGTTGAGCAGATGGAGCCACAGCTGGTAGTGTACATGTTTATCGGGATAGTTGGCATTTAGCTGCATCCAAAACTGGTGTCAGGCTTGAAGATGCTAAAAAGCGCTGAATGACTGGAAGTGGAGAGGGCGCTTCATCAGATCATCTAGCAGAAATTTTCTTTAATTTTTATTACTTTGGCCTTGTAAGTATAATTTTAATCCAGCAGGAAGTTAAAGGTTTAAAAATAAATCTAAAAAAAAATACATCAAAACAGGTAAACATTTGCTATTACTATGCTTTAATAAATAGCCTGAGGAGTGCAGAACATAACCCAGAACGTATTGATGTTTAAGGCCTAGTTAGCAAATAACACACATCTGCTGATGTTTAATTACCATGTATGCTTTGCTGGCAGATTTCAGAATCCGTATAGTTCATATTTACCAATGCAGTCTCTAGTTTCACACATCCGAACATTCAGCTGGAGGTTTGAGAAAGGAGAAGGCATATGAATGATAGTGAGGAACCAAGATGGAACAGATATGTGTAGACAGTAATGATTTTCTAGTTGTGTCTAACGCACACAATGAGGTTTGATGTCCCATTGTGCCAGGCACTGTGCAAACAGTGGGGGAGAGTCCCACTGCCAGGGAGTCTTAAAGGAAGAAGATGGATACAGAGACCAAAATCTTCATTTCAAACAAGCATTTCATATTAAATCTCCTTAGAACAAGCTTAATATGAACGAGGGACAGAAGTGTACTCTTTCTGTGGTCCTGGCCGTGCAGCAGTCTTACGAAAGTGTGGGACATTATTCTCTTTAGGTTAATGATATGGCATACATTTATACCAAGGATTAATTTTACTTTAATTTTATTTCTAAATAAAATATATTTTTTATTTAGAATTAGATTTTTTAAAACATAAACAGTTTCATGATTATTGTTTTCTTTACCATATTATTACTTTTCCCAGTACAATTGATCTTCCTGTGCAATTTTTTCACAAATGTTGTAGATGCACCTCGGACTGTGAAGAAAAATGGAACATGTTTCTGTCTTCTCCATAATACACAACATTTGATAACACCGGCAAGGCAGAGATCTGTTCCAGTGGCATTCCCGTACAAATGGGGTAACATACAGGGAAGTGAGATTTATTCATGCACATTACTATCCCGTAGGCAGCAAAGAATTTTTGCCTCATTTTTGGCATGTGATATTCTGAAGCAGACTCCTTTGTTTGTTGTCATTGCACAGGTAGCAGAGAAAAGTATCTCTCCAGGCATATAAAATGGCTGCATTATAAATGACAGTCTAAGGGGAGCCAAACTGCTTTGCTAGATGACCAGTGATGCCTGTCACCTCTTTGCCGGTGGGTTGTGAATGTACAGTGTACTGAAATGTAATGGTGCCTTCAATAACAAAATAACAGCATGTGGCATTGTGCAAACTCTGAGCAATTCCACTTACCTTAGGGCATCCTTGGAGTTTGCTATAATACAGAAAGCGCCCCCATCTCAGCTGTCATCTCCTGGGGACCGTTCCAATTTCCATCATAATCCAGCCTGGGAAACATGAAAAAGTGCCAGAAAGGCATCCTAATCCTGCATTTCATTGAGCTAGGCTTACTGAAAATATAAGCTTGTACAGAATTCAAGTGCCATGTTTCTTCTTTGCAGGAAAGTTGAGTAAGAAAATTACTATATAGCAGCTTTTAAAGATGTTTCAGTCATAGACTGTACGTATAAATAAAAATTACGCAAACATTCAAATTGTTGATGTCCCTTTTTAAAGCAGGGCCATGTCCATTTTTTAAAGCACATATGTGTTTATGCACTCCAATGCACTCCCCGACGGCGGGGCAATGGCATAATTATGCAAACTTAATGATGGTGAAACAACAGCATGAGAGATCAAGAGCCGTGATGTTGTGTAAGGGAGTGGGTTTGTTATACACATATTTACCTCCAGAGGACAGAAAATACAGTTTCTGTAATAGGTGTGAGGGACATGTGGAACCCCTTACAAATGGGATTATCTCCTAGCTGTGTCCAGATTCTTTTGGGGACCTGTGAGGCAGTAAGTTTGTTCTTATCTCAACTATTAGTTTTTTAATAGTGTCTCAGGGCTTTACTAATTGCGTTGGACAATACTGCCACCAGAACATCAAGTTTTATTACCACTAGTATAGAAGTTTTGGTCAAAAAATATTTTTACAATGGTATTTATGCAGTTTAGTACATTAGAGATAAACCTGAAAGGATATTCCACATTTTTTCTTTTTATTACTCTTCAATTTGAGCTCTATGTTGATTTTTCAAGAGCATGTAGCCATTTTATCACCTAATTACGAAAATTATATTCCATGACATCTAATTATAATGAAAATTTAGGGGATATGTTCTTATTTTGTGTAATGAACTTTAATGAAAATTCTTTTTACATTAATGACTGCACTCCTTTTAAAAAAAACTAATATAACTGTTCTTCCCCAGGATATAGCAAAGAAATATAAAGCTCATCTTTTGGAACTCCTTTTGTCAGTGGAGAAATTGATAACATATGTTCATTTTCTCTAAAATTAATCTATAATTTTACTAATATTTCACTTTATTAAAACCACATTTGGTCTAAAATTCTAGTAAAAGCCAGTATTTAATAAACCAATAGTTTTTTTCAGGGCGGGTGTGAAAAGAAGGAAATTTTCTGATTTCAGCTGCATTTCTTTATTTTCATGGCATACATAAAACATAAAATTTAGCAGGTGGACTTTGCACTAAATCCAGGTACAGTTTTGACCAACAACTGGTGGTGAATATTAAAGTATAAGTAGATAAGAAAGTATATATATGTGGCTTCACACCATATCTTTCTCCATGGAACTTTTTCTATAAAGTATGCCAGAAGGATTTAGGCTTCTTAGAAAGGTATTGAAATCAGAAGCATATTCCAAAATAGTTGATAACAGAGACAATAGGAATTGTCTAAATTAGGACAATGGTCATATTTAATCTGTTCTATAAAGAGGCAGAAATACTGGATGACAGTTCAGCTGCTATAAACAGAGAAAGAATAAAAGTCCTTGCATAATCTGTTTGTTACAATTGGGAGCTGAAAATTAAGATTCAATATAGCAATCTATAAAGAAATTAGTGTGGATATGTTCTGAGCAAGAAAATGCTTTACATAAAGGATTGTAATGGAAGGGGTGTTGTAGCCCTAGTGAAGACAACAATTTATTTTAGTTTTCCAAACATACACTGATACACTTGACTTACCATTGGTAAGGGGACATTAATGATACAACAATGGGCTACACTTGGAAAAAAACAATGGAAGTCAGTGGATAAAGTAAACCAGTCTGCTGCATAAGAGCCTTAATGTACATCTGAACATGTTGCAACTGAAACAGAAATTGCACATTTTTCTCCTGTTGCTTGACCCCTGAGACGTGATTGTCTCCTTACTGTATGCTTTCTTCAAGGCAGCAATTGTTTGAATTGTTTGAATGTACTTTTTTCAAAAGCAGGAGATAGAGTGCTAATTTAGACTTGCTGTGTACTACTGCCTTCACATTTTGACTCACTTATAAAGTCAAGGCTGTGTGCTTCCTTGTGTTTCAGGAAGCCAAACTCATGGATAGTTTTAGTCAATTTGATTTTTCATATTAACACTTCGTGTATGAGAGGCCTTTTTTAATTCCTCATCATCCTCTCTGTTTGCCAAATCAAACCAACTTGTTTATCTCCTTTTATGTATTTTGAAGAAGAAATAGTCATCAATAACATAGAAATGGAAAGTCTTTGCTGTGTTTATTTTTCTTGTATGTGTCAGCACACTCAGTTGTAAAGTATAACTATTTACATAAAATAAAAGCTTAATAGTTTGAGTAAGTTGGAAAAAAATTGAAGGAAGCTTCATCTTCACCCTGATTAACATAATTTGCTTTATTTTGATAACCAAAGAATTTTTTATAATAGTAAACAGCCTTTTCACAACCTACCAATCGTGGCTTGATGGATTTATTCATATACAGATTCTAGAACCAGCTGCTCCTGTGTGCTGCTGCTGCAATTAGAAAATCAGTCTGTTAAGATATAATGAACTTAATAGATCTCATGCTTTCAGATTTATGCTTTTATTCTCTACTAATCATAGTAGAACCTATATCTAACACATTTTTTCCAAAGCATAATAGTAATAATAATAATAATAATGATAAATACTTATATAAGAACGATGCCTTATATAACAAAGCAAGTATTTTTCATCTTTGGGAGAAGAAAAAATGCTTGTGGGTGTAGAGAGGCAAGGGTAATCTCACTGCCTCACGCACTTGCTAAACACAAATAGTGGTAATGATCTTATCTTTCAGAAATGTTCTTATTGAATACACACAGCAAGGGTCAGTCAATGACCTTTTTGTTTAATGCAGTAATTACATTATGTTTTCACAGAGATATGCCTCGTAGGGTTCATGTCCTAAGTATAGGAAAATTCCTAGGAAACTGTGATGTACTGATTATTTTTTAATCTTCATATCCATCACAAATAAGGGTAAGAATTATTATCCGGTGTTGCACTAGAAATTTCTGATGGAGAGATATCAAGTGTTGCTGAAGATATGAAGGGAAATCATTGGCAGAGTGTAGGAAAGAATGCAAACATCTCAACTAGAAGTTTTGTTCCTTGAACATTTAATCAGCCTGATTACTTGATGTGAGTTTTGTGGGTAATTTATAATGTAATTATTTTTTCTTACAGAATGGTCTGGTTAATCAACACACATAGACTGCATTCACCTGAAGTGTTAGAAATTGAAGAAAATCTGGTTGCTATATGGTTCATATTTTGTATAGACGCCTGGAAATGCCATACATTATCTTTCAGCAAAATTCTCTCCATCTCTATTCCTATTTTCTATTTTTTTCTCTATATTTTTGTTGCCTGTTTTAAATAGTCTATCTGTTTTATACTTCGAAGAGTGCATCAAGAGTCACATGGTAGCCAGGTCAAAATCAGAGGGGAAAAAATTACGTGCAAAGCCAAAGCAGCATTGCCCCCTCTATCACTGCATTGATGTTGGCAGATGTTAGTTCTTCTCACAGGGCAGATTCTCTAAGGGGAACTCTCAGGGCTTGAACAGACTTCAGGATCATCCTGGCCACTTCTGCTTTGCAGCTGGCAGGCTGTGCAGAAAAAGGGAATCGTAATTTGCCTGGATATATTCCACCTCTCTGCACCACTTGAAAAGACTGGGCTGCAATAATCCGAGGGAATAAAGAAAAAAAAAGTGAGACCTAATTCACTTCTTTGGGATGTGTTACTCTAAACTTGTTTTCAGCAGAACTGTGTCCACCAGTGTGTTGTCCAGAAAGCAGCCTTATAAGAACACTTCTCTTTGGGCTTTATCACGTACCACGGGGTTGAGTCTTGTAAGGGAGAGAGATCGGATTTTACATTATACTGCTTCCTTCACTTCCTTCCCCTCCTATTGTCACTTCTGCCTCCTACCCCTTCACCACAGGACTCTAAGCATCTGGCTTCCAAGGCAACAGTTCTTTCCCACTCAAATTTCTCTCCTACCTGAAAGATTGTTTAGTGACTCTTCCCAAACACTTCATCGGGGTTAGATGATGCATTTTGCCTCCCCTAAGTGAGAAGAAATTAAAGTACCTAGCTTGTTTAGCAAGAGAAAGGCAGATGGGAAATGCTCCTTAAGTTAAAAATGCATGCATCTCATTCTAGAACAATCTTCCAGCCAAAAGAGCAGCAACCCCACAGTATTTTTAGTCTTCATATCCTGACCACATGAGGTTGTCTGCAATGTAGGTAATAGAGAATTAAATTTTGTGACATAGATATCTCTTTCCAGTCTTACAAGTGTGATGATTTGTCAGGGTTTATATACTGATTCCAAGAAATTTCAGAAATTAAACAATGTATTACCAAATAGAGGAAAGTATCTAGAAAGTGTGTCAGCCAAGCATATCTCCAGATCATTTTAGCCTGTACCGTTAGAGATGGAGGACTTCCCAAATCAGAATATGCAAAATCAAGCTGTCACTCAATGGTAGGGGCATTTCTTAAAATGTATATCCATTGTGTTCAGAAATATCAATATTCCCTGGATTTTAGAGGACTAAAACCAAAGAAACCAACAAAGAAAAGTAAAATTAATCTATTTTGAATCAGATTGCCAGCATTCAAAGGAATTAGTTTATGATTAAGAGCTAAGCTAAAATTGATAATCATGTTATTTGTCAGGCTGTGTGAACTTGATAGCAAGGAAGGCAAACTCATGCCTTCTGTCAAAAAGAAAACTCACTCCATAGAAACTATGTGGTTGCAAGAGAAGATTCTGAAGCTTCTTTTTGAACACTGATCTAAAAGATTGTTTCTCAAGAAACAAAAGAGAGGGTGGAGAAACTCAAAGTCCCAGGGTGTTAAAGTCTTGTAGCAGCAGCAGCATTCAGGAGACAATACTGTTTTGGTAGTTTTGAAGCAGTACCTGGTTCAACATTTTTTGAGCAGGCATCACAGAATCGTTTACGTGGGAAAACACTTCCAACTTCATCGAGTCCAACCTTTTTGACTGATAGCCACCTTGTCAACTAAACCATAGGGCATTAACTGACATGTCCAGTAGTTTCTTGAATGCCTCCAAGGGTGATTACTCTACCGGCTCCCTGGGCAGCCCATTACAATGCTTAACAACCCTTTCCATGAAGAAATTCTTCCTGATGTCCAGCCTGAACCTCCCTTGGCACATCTTGAGGCTGTGTCCTCTCATCATGCCACCAGCTCTCCCCTGAGCCTGCATTCCCCCAGGTTAAACAACCCCAGCTCCCTCAGCCATTCCTCATATGATTTACTCTCTAGACCCTTCACCAGCTTCGTTGTCCTTCGTTGCCCTGTGTCTCAAGGGTCACTTTCACATAGATTTAAGCTCTGGATAACATCATCAGTTTACATTTGGTATGACATAATAGAAAATACAAGTTTAAGGAATACGTCTATGAAGGAATTCTATTTCATCTAATCCCAGAGTAAAATAAACTCAATATATCTGTGGTCTTTCAAGGAGGATCTTAAATGTTCCTTGGTTTTGTGGGTTTTTTTCCTCTTCAAGGCATCAGTATAGTATATTTAATAGTATTTTTTTGTGCTTTTTAATTTTTTTTTTCATTTAAAGTCTATTTAATCCACATAAAATTTTTATTGGCCATCACAACAAAATAACTTCATTCCAAATAACACCCTGAGAACATTATGCTCAAATATCAGAGGCTTCCAGTCATAGTAACCGTGTAGTTTTTCTAGTACACAACCACCCATCCTTCCCATACAAATGTAACAATTTAAGGGAAGGAACAACATGATTTCTTCTTAAAATGTTTTCATTGTATGCAGCTTTTTGAACTAATAGTGTAGAAATTTTTGAGGGTTTTGGGTTTGGCAGAGTGTCTGTACCTGCATAATGAGAAAGGAGGCTGAGTGTAGAACAGCTTGGTGGAGGAAGACAAGGAACATGCAGTTTCAGCTGCAAAGGAATTTTACATTTCATGGAGTGCCACAAGGAGCTGAGATATGAGCGTCGCTTTCTCTATTCAATTATATGAAGTTTTTAAATGTGTCTGTGTCTCATTTTTGTGCCATTTACAGTTCCTGTAATGCAGAAATTTTGTGTAGGATATTGCAGCTATGACCAATCTCTGTTTCCTGAAACTAAAGAGGGAATGATAGTCGAGAGAAATTTACCAAATTTTTATTTCATTCTTTGTAATATTCTGGGGTCATTGAGGAGGAGGGATGAAGAACAGTTAATTTGAAGTGAATAACCAAATATGTGTAAGTGTTTAGCTAGTTCAGCTTGTGACTCATTTCTTCTGTGTGCAAACAACTGAAGACTCATCTTGTGAGAGGCAACCTGGTATTTTAATAGTTGAGCTTTTTCCTTTGAAAAGCACACAAGAAAGGATTTTAACAATTGTATTACTTTTTACATATCTTTTATTCCCCTCAAGAAAAAGGATGAGAGAATTTAAAGATTGTTCTGAATCTTAAGATGAACACAGTCAAGCAGTTCTGCTGGGTGGTAGCCCTGTTATCTCTAGAAAGGGTCTTCTTATATGCCACATATAATGAAATAATAAAATGATAACCTGCTGCTTCAGGAATGTTCCTGTGTCTGTACTTACTCCCTTCTGAGTCTAAATGTCTGTTATGACTTTTGGTCAGTTTACTCAGAATAAAAACCTGTAAGACTATGACTGCAGAAGGGCAATTTCACGTAAAAATTAGTAGTGTTGACTTAATAAAACTAGCTGGGTACAATATTTTAACTGTGGAATTAATCTTGAAATATTAATGAAAGTAACAATCATGGGGGCCTTGTTATGATCTCGGGACTTTGTTGCTTATCTTGTTGGGGACTTTGTGTCACGCTGCTGGAATCTATTGGTTGCATCCCAGCAGAGAGGTCAGCCCCTGCTGGTTTGATTAGAGCTTAAAAAAAAGCTAAAACCTTCAAACATATCAGTCATATTGTTCCAATATGTGGAAAATGTAAAATTTTCTTAAGAAAGGATGTTCTTTAGTGTTTGATCTTTGTATACTTTCAAGCCTAATCAACAAGAAGGGAGATTTATTCCATTAAATGGCAGCTAACTGTAAGAGATGTCCAGGTGTTAGCAAACCTAATTACTTGTTAATGTAATTACCTTGTTAAGGTTTACGGCTTAATGTGTTCAATGAAATCAGACCTAGGGGGAGGTTAAAAAAGCTTGGGAAGAAGGATGCCCACTGATAGTGGACACAAAGAATGCAGAATTTACAGGCCACAAGGACATTTGGCAGAACTCCCACGGTAAGGAAGAAACTAACAGGGCCAACTTAGCAACTGTGCTGAAAGCAGCTCTGACTGGGTAAAAGGTAATTCCGGCAGGGGTAGATTGTGACCACTGACTCATGGACCACTGACCCAAGAAACCCACTGACTCAAAAGGAGACTGAGCACATGGACTAATTACCATGAGAAACAAGAGAGTCATTAACCAATAGAAGATAGAATACTAATTACTAAGAAAACTGTGTAACTTGTAGCCAGTGAACACTAATTCCTTTTTTTGCTGAACTATGTAAGTAATAAAAGGTTTTGATAGTGGGCATGCTTAATTTGTGGAATACCACTGAGCAGCCAGGCTTGTGCAACTCTGAAATAAATAATTGACATCTCTTGAGTGTGTAATTTTTGGCTTGTTGCGCACTGGGCAGTGAATCCAATTTTTTTGGACAACAATGTCCTCTGTGAGCTTGTCATGAGAACTTAGACAATACATTCCACGTTTTCTTAAAGTATTATGCTTGATGCCGTTTCACATGAAAAAATCTGTATAGTAAAGGAAAAGGAGATAAAGAAAAGCATTTGACCACTCATTCCTGGAGTGTATACCTGGGACTCCCAAACGTGTGCTTAAGTTGCAACACTAACCCATAAGATTTTCATGGCTTGGTTCTGTTCCTATAACTAATATTTTGCTGGTGAGCATTTGTGTATCTTTATATAGCCCTTTGTGGCTATTACAAAAGAAGCTTTCTTAGTGTAAATTCAAGTGAATGGAATCCAAACAGGTTTGATTTAAATTGAAACAACTCTTTATAAGCCTCAGTGAAAAAGCACCAGTTTAAAGTTGGTTTTCTTTCTGGTGGTGGTGATTTTGTGTCTTTAAATATGTTGAGACACCATGAGAACATGTAGAGATTAAGTTTTCCAAGTAATTTAAAAGCTGACTGAAAAACAAGGATGGTCCACTAACTTGATGTACATAATTTGAAGCATCTTGGACCTCAGACAGATATTAGGACCTGAAATGGATTAATGTGTCTTATCTGTGAATCCTTGATAATATGTAAGATTCTTGTAGAATTAATTGTCTTTGCTTACAGAATAGCTCTTGCCGAAAGAAGAGTAGTATGTCCAGTTTATGTAGAAGATTACGCATAGTCTCTCATTTCTTAGGTAGGATTTATAAATGTGAAACTATTTAATGAAAAGTTAATAATCATGTTTGTAGGAGTTCTGCTTTGGCCTAATTCTTTCTTCCTAAGAATTTGTATGTAAACATACAAAGGCTCATGCTTTCAAGACTTTGCTCCTTTTCCATCCAAAGCCACAGGCTTGAAAGGGAGAGCTAAGGAAGGACAAACCGTAAGAAAATGCACCTTGAAATTAATGTGCAACAGGTGGGTTCATTTCTAGATAGATTCCCTCCATACTGTTCTCTCTGCAGCGTATATGAGATTGATGAGACATGAAGCAAACTGCAAGAAGTGAACTCTGAAAGGAAAAATGCAACAGACTCTAGAAATGCTTGGCAGAAATCTTTCCACCAAGTGTACTGGCATCCACGTTTAAATCCAGAGTAACTCAGATGAGCATTTCCCTGAGCAAAGTTTGCCTAATATTTATTACGCATTGTTACATAGAGTTCTTAATCCCCTGCCTGAAATTTTTCAAATATTAAGGGGAAATATATCTGCTTTGTCTTCTTCTTGAATATAGTTAGAATATGGGAATGTTGTAGGTTAGATTTAAAGCAGGGAGTTGGCTATGGATGGGTTATTTAATTTGGACTTGATCCCACAAAACAACCATTTTTAACAAAATAAGTAACCAAAAGTCAGAATATTCTTAAATGTCATTGACTTTACTTGTCTGAAAGTTTAAGCACAGGTTTTCAGAATTTACAGAGCTGAACCTATTTACTTGTAAATTAAAAATGCTTGCCACTCCTACTGATTTCTTGCATCAGATTAAGCCATTTCAGATCAAAAAATGAAAAGCCATTTTTCAATCAAAAAATGAAAATATTTGTTTAGAATGCTATAACTTCTAAATATATGATTTATTTTCTATCAGTGCTATCTTTCAGGAAGAAAATGACAAGGAAAAAAGTCAAAAGCAGAAAACCCTTTCTGTGGCTTTGTGACTCATTTCAGGTAAATGATCGATTCAGGGTAGCTCAGAATCTAATCTAGTATGACCCAGTTGTATCAGGGTGAATTTGGCTTTAAAGTATCACCCATTCCTGGAAGCATGAGTAAAAAAGCATTGATTCAACAAACAATCTCTCTGATACTTTGTATTAGAATCAGTCTTTCCGCAAAGTAACAAGGCTTATGTAGAAAAAAAAGTGGTTTGGAGCTTATTTATTTATTTGTTGTGGGGTTCTTTTCCCACACTAATCTGTGAGAGATGGTGAGTGTAAATCATCTTTCTCTTTCAGAGTATTCAGGCTCAATTCATTTGTTGAAATACAGAGCTAAAGCTGCTTTTTGGAGCAGCCCATACTTTAACATATTGAAGACTTTCAGAAAATAGAGATTTTTAAAATGTAATCTCTTCCAGGATGCAGCAAGGGAAAGCATTTTGCCAGAAGCTCATCTTATTAAAAAATGACTGAATGATTTATAAAGTAGCATTCAGACTGATTTAATTGTTGAGACTGGAGCAAATCACATCCTGAATTTATTGCAGATTGGACTATGTTAATCTGCAGGCCAGGATTTCACAGCTACTTCTCTCTTCTTTTCATCTCTCTTTCACATCTTCCATTGCCCCTTTTCTCTTCCTCTTTCTCCCCATATTTTTTTTTTTTCTCTCTTCAGCTTCAAGACAAATTAGATTAATTCTGATTTAGTTTGCAGGAGTAATTGAAGTAAAATTTTTCTTTCTAAAGCTTCCTGCTAATGAAGGCTGCTGCTTGGATAGGTCTGCCTTTGCGTTTATTCAAAGTTCTCACATTTGCCAGAACAGAAGGTATGTGAGTTCAGTTCAGTGAGCCATTGAAAAATTGTTTTCAGGAGTAATAAAGGTTTGGTGTGGGTAGATACTGAGATGGAGCTTTGAGTTATCATATGGCACATCACTCGTTAGTGATTAAACCTCAAAGGCTTCCAAACAGTGACCATTTCATGGAAGATAAAGAATATATTGTACACTTGCAACCCTTCAACTTTCTTTGTGCTTCAGTCCTGTTTTTTGTCTCTTTAAAAAAAATATCTTTAGAAGGCTTCTCTCACACTTTGTCTATTTATGCTGTCTGAAATGAGATCCTACTTTCCCCCCCAAATCCTCTTCAATTTTTATAAGGGAATATGCTGAAATTTAAGAGCTGCAAACAGGTTTTCAACATTTTAGTATGAATACAAATAATTTTTATCCTCTTAAATAAAAAAAAAAATAGTTTTATCCTTCCCATCTGTCAAAGTGCATAAACCTGCTTTCCAGAAAGCATATCCCTGATGGTAGACACCAGAAAACTAGTAAGAAACTATGTGTATCTCTTAATAGCAGTAATTTTATAGTGTTTGGTAGAGCTGACTAGGATGTCATTTCATTTGCACTTACAATCCAGACATACCTAGAAAAATTTAATAAAGTTTAAACGTTTAATGTTACTGCAGGTGTTTTAATTTTGATACCTTGGCAGATAAAAATTTTCTTCTCTTAGGGTCTTGCTAGCAATATTGGAAGCTCGGAGAAATCATGATAATTCATCATACTTGAAGTGTTTGAGCAGAGTGAGGATGCAATAATGCACTTGTATTGTGAAAAGCTCTTGGGGCTTTTTTTCCCCGCTTTTGTGCTGTACCCTAGATGTCATCCTGAGATAAGGAGTAGAGCTATCATTTAATCCCCCTCTGTGTTCCCATGCAAACCATTGTATTTTGCTCTAAGGGTACATATCTTCAGTGAGAGCATTAGCAGAAGAACGTGTGGCCCCCTTGGCTGGCAGGATCTGGGGCTCCTCTCCCTGCCCCTCTGTCTGCATGTGGATGCAATCAGATCACTGAACTGCAGCATGCTCCAAAAGGCCCATTAAGCATTCTGCTCCTCTTTTTCACTCATCCATGCCACAGAATCAAAACAAAATATTTGCACAGAAGTTCTGGAGATGTAAAAACCAAAATCTTTCACCCCAGCTTTAAAGCCTGGAAGGAGAGAGTGAGCTGTAGACGCAGAGAGATATATCCGAGCCAGAGCACTCCCGAGGAGGGCTTCTGGGCAGCCTCCAGATTTCTCTTTGTTTAAAACTATGTCACCATTTGAAATCTAGCTAATGTGGAGAGAATTCATAAGCTGATTGCATGCAGCGCTTCCCTTGTTAAGGGTTAATTATTATGCGTCTTTCCTTGCACCATATGGTGGACTTTTCTTTGCTCTGAAAAGCCTCTCCTTTCAACAGCTCTGCAGATTAGAAAGTAAAGCTCATTAGCTAACAAACGCTATCCCTTTTACTTGAGATTTACATGGTTTTATGTAATTTTACATACACTTGACTCATTGTCAGGTATAACTAGATACGGTTTATGAAAATTGCCCTCTATTTTTAATATTTATTTTTTTGAAATAAGTTATGGTAATATTTTTATAATTTTTCTGTACTCTCTGTACTAAGAAGAAAAGTTTTCTTTCTGTACCTCGATGCTGTGTTTACAATTAGATATGACCATGGCCATGTATACTGCTCAAATGACAAAAGTTTAAACTATTTGTTGCTGTAGGATCAATGCCAAGCATCTCCTAATACAACTGGTTATATGAAGTCAAAGCTTCCTTAAACGTATTTACTTTCATGATAATTCTAGCCTAGATGTGGGTATGGAAAAAACCAAGCTCTTAATTTGTGGCTAAAATTTTTCAGACTGATGAGTTTTCTGGTTTTTCTGCTTAATAGTTTGTGGAAAAAGAATACTGGACTTTTGAAATAAATCATTAATGTATCATATTAAATGAAAAGAGAAAGGCTGGAATGTGGGGGATTTTATGACTTATTTATATAGGCAGGTTTATATGAACCACACTTGCAGCAAAATAACTTAGTTGAAATTCTGGCAAGGAAATAGCAATTATTGATTATTCTTTAGCCTTTTTAATATTTTTTTATGAAATTCCTTTTTGATCTGGCATAATTGCACATCTTTGAACAATATGCATTTTGCATGCACCTTTTGTGGACTTATGTGTTATTGAGTGTTATGGAGATGCTCATAAACACTCATCTTGATGAATTCTGGCAAATACGGAATAATGGAAAATTTTAAATATTGCACATATGTTACCATTCTCTTTATATTTTTATATAATATTAAACACGCTTTAGGAGCTACTGGAAACAATCATTACTGTAATACTAAAAGATTTATTCCTTCACTATTGCCATTACCATGCCCTACTGGTATTATTGCTGTCTGGATATACCACTAGTGTTATTGATTATTAATGGTGGGAAAAAAAAGGGAATTCTGCCAGTGCATTATAAATATTCAGAGAAATGGAATATGCATTCTTGTTGCATACTTGTGGTACACAGTTTGGGAAAACAGGCCTTTACTGAAACTAGTTTTAAATAATTCTTTATCTCATTTGATGCTCCATTTTTATATTTTTCCAGATATTTTTAAGCTTTTTCTGCTGATGACCCATCTTTTTCTGATTTATTGTTCAAAGAATCTTTACTCCAAAATCTGATAAGAACTGCTACACAGGACATTATTTGTGAGGTCACAAATCAACTTTATGGCTTTTCTGCAGGACCGAGCCCTGCTAACCAAGATAGAAATAGAGGTACCCTGTCTTGTTTCATGCAGGTATTTCTGATAAAGGAAGACGATGGCAGTGAGTTATGTATAAGGCAGGGGAAAATAGACATAATTCTGTTACTTTTCTGCTGTGAATATGTCTTATTAATTCCATGGAATCACTGTATTTTTGCCTTATTTTTGAAGTGTACTTAAAATTATCTCCCATCTGCAGAGCTGTATAAAGTCTGCTACCAAACTAGCTGAGAGACAGTGTCATTATCAGGGTTCGTTTGTTGTTTTTTGGGGTGGTTTTTTTTTGCCTACTGTTTTTCTTCTCTTTTGGAATAGCATTGAAAGGCTCCCATCAGACTTCAGGCTGGCTGCATTAGTCATTAGATCCACATGTAAAAATGCATTCTCTAACCAAAAAAGCTTTTTACTCTAAGTGACAATGGCATGCTTTGCCAAGGACAAGGTGAAATGCTAATGTCCTGTTTACCTCCTTCCAACGGACTGCATGGTGGAATAGACAAAAGTCCTTACTCTGAAGGACAGCTTTATGATTCTAATTTCAGGAACTTCCTGAGTAATTAAGACATGCTCATTTATTATGCCAATTTACAATGGATCTGTCTAGATAACAATAAAGATTCTTCAAATTACTTTCCACCATTTTAGATGAAAATCTTTATCTGCTTGTTCGACACACATTTCCCATGTCTTCTTTCCTAAATCTCTGACACAGACTTTTTTTTTGTTATTAGACATGACAGAAAAAACATTGCATAGCTTTTGAACTTTAGATTAGGAAATTAAATCAAAAGTTAGCGAGAGTTTGCATTAAGTCAAGAGTCTGCAAATTTTGGGATTTGGAAAAGTTTGTGCTCCAGAGTATTTAAAATATCACTTAAAGACTGGTTAAATGTATATTTCGTCAGACTTCAGGTTAAAAAACTCATAGTAAAACCCAGAAAAATATATTTGTGCTTTTTAAAATGAGTAATTAGGCTAGTCACTTTTGATTGTTGTAGGTTTTTTTAAAGAAAGTTCTAATATTAGAAATAGTTTTAATATTAAAAAAATTTAAATAATTACCAGGGAAAATTCTTTTGACAATGAGAACTTTGCTGAATTCAGATATTATAAAATATTGAATCTTATTGGTGCTTTTGGTTGGGTTTTTTTGTGTTTGATGTTATTTGCGGGGGGAGTATAAATCCAAATAAATAAGTAAATTCAATATTATTTATCTAATTAGATCTAATATCTAATTATTAGTATATATTTTTGTCAAAGTATTTTTAATTAGGTTATTCATTCCTGTATTCTAAAGATTTATTATTCATTAAATATATATGCATTATATATTACAAGTTATATTACATGGAGACAATGATTATATTAGAATAATCGTTGCTATATAATTATATTCTATAGTGCACATTTTTTAATCTTAGTATGATGAACCATGTGACTTACATTAGTGCAGAATTTTCTTTTCAATGAATACCCTAATATTTCAATGTGTACATGTGTAACATCTGTGTACCTTATGAACCAAACACTAAATTACTTCTAGAGAGGTATAAGCTGTATTACTCTATTAACAGTGACACACACAAAAAAGCCCCAAACCCAAACCAACCAAACAAAAAATCCTGTTGTCATGAAGAAAAATCTTATGTGTAAAACCAGAACATGTGAACTTAAATTTTGGTCAGAATTATGAATTTGTATAACAGAGGTTTTAATTTTGTTCCCTGTGCACAAAACCAAAACAATTTACATTTATGTAATACATAAATAGAAATTATAATATTCTCTGGTACTCTACTGATTTGTTTCAGCTAAAAAACTAACCTTATATCCCCATGGAAATGTCTGTACTTAAAAAAAAAGTTTAAAAGAACACAAAAAGTATCTCTTAAGCCGTTATTTTAAAAATAAAATTATGACACCCCTTTTTTCCTCTGCCTTTGAAAGCCTCTTCTCAGGGAGCCAGATCTTAAGAGCAAAATTCATTTTTGATGAATAAAAAAGGGTTGTAATGACTGTAGTTAAGGGAAGATGTGATATAGAAGTATCAGGGCATCTCACCCATGCACTCACTGATTCGTGAAATACTCCAACTCCTTACACTCGGTTCTTTTCCAGAGTAGTTCTCAAAGACAATACTAGTAGTTGCAAAAATGTGTCCTAAATTTTCTTTGCAACACAGGACTTGTAGTGACTTTTCTATAAATTGACTTTAACCTGTAAAAAGAAAGAGCAAGAATACATGGGTGCAATTAAAGAGTAAAAGCCGAGTGTTTAATATTCAGCATTGTGTAATCTGAAGTCATACAAGCAGCAAATGTTTGAATGGCATTTCTGAGACAACTTCCATTGAGTGGCAGCAGCACAGTCTCCTTGAGTTGTGGCCAAGTCCTAGGTATGCAGAGGGAGACCCTATTTGTAAGAGAGATACAGTGAGCTCATTATTTTGTTTTCCTGCATTTAGTTAGCATATATCACTAGATCGATGTTTACACTTGAACAGACCCAGCTTTTAAAGCAGGAATTGCACTGTGAACTGAGTGCCCTGACTTCTCCTCTCACCTTGCTTTAGAAACGGATGTCACCATTTCCACGATTAAGAATGAAGGGGGAAGAAAATTTTAACAAATAATGAGGAAGTAAACACTTTTAATTTCATTTGAAACATCATTTTGTTAGGCTGTTGTTTACTTTTTTGTCATGCTGTGTTTTATCCCTTATGCTAGGTTTGCTGACCTTTTGGGCAAGCTTTGGCCAACTGAGATTGGATCTGCACAGTAGATTATATTTTGACCAAAAAACTGTTTTTCCAGACTCCCCTGGGACAATATATCTGTGTAAATTCAGTCACATACACTTTCTAGATAAGGACACAGGCCTAATTTTAATCCTTATCAAGTTCAGCACCTACCCAGAAGACTGTATTTTAGTGATAAAATTAGGGGGTTTTTTAAGACTCTCATGAATCCTACAGCAAGACAGAGGGATGTTAAATCAGAAGGTGACTTTACTCTGAGTCTTGGAGATTGTATTTTTAACTTTGGTGTGTTATTTAGTGCCTAAAGCTGCATGATGGTGTACCTGGGTTTTCTGGTCCGAAATTACCATTAGAGAATGAGGCAGCTAGACGCCTTCCAGTCACTGCACCAGATGCTGCTGCTTAAGATGCTTTAGTTCCCCAACTCCATTTTAGATGAAAATTTCAAAACACCAAAGGCATCCATATCTCTGTTAGTGATGAAATTCCCCAATTTCTGTACTTTTTAATCAACATGCTTCAAAAGTGGTGTTTTCCCAATGTTTTAGTAAGTGCTAATAAAAAATACACGTTTTAAGTGAAATGAGAGAACCTATTAAAAATAAATAAATACTTGCTATGGTAGCACCTGGTTGCTATAAAACCTGTGTTGCAAAACACAGGATTGCTTCTGCATAGGCAAACTAGCTTATTTTTTTTGTCAGGGAAACGTAATGTAGTGCTAAACTAAATTGCTTTATTTTAGTATCAACATGACTTTGGTGGATTTTGTTTGTTTGTTTATTTTCTAATATTTATTATTGGTTGGTTTGGGCATGATAATTATCCCAGCAAATTCAGTTTGCTGTTTTTCACAAATAAAAGAACACTAAAATGAAAAATTAAGTGTTTTCCCAAGAACTGTGGATTTCTGTGTAATCAGAAATCTGTATCTAGCACAAGAAAGAATAGTATTCTTTCAGGATACAGAGATTCATTAATTGGCAAAAATCAATGTCCTGGCAATATAAAAGTCCAACAGCATTTTTAAATATGCAAGCAATGCCTCAATAAAGATGTGATAATTAGAGAGTCATCATTGTAAGGCTTTTTTTTGCTTCTTTTATGTCATTAATGCTCAAGTCATTTGTAGTATTGATTATTTCTGGTGAGCAAACTTAGTTAACTTGTGAGCAGTGAAAACAAAGCAGGTGTATTAACTTCTATTCACAGCTGATACTCCAATGAATCAGGTAGACCAGAAAATACATAAACCAACCAAATAAAAGAAGCACCAGGTGATACATCTTGACTGAAAGACAATCGTACAGCCTTCATTGTGCAGAGAGTGTAAGAGCCATATCCTGATGTACATAGGTGAGGTTGTTGTTTACCTTGGAGTTGTAAAAAATGCTAGTAGTGAAATAAACTTAGAAAGTTAAAAAGAAAGATGGAAGCACCAAGTTAGTACATAAAAGTGTATGTCTAAGAGAGAAGTAGTTTTATAAAGTGCATTAAATAAACCATTTTTAAGGCTACAATTTCAAAATAGCTTTAAAAAAAAAATCTTTTGAGAATTTGAAAAAAGACACATTAATTTCATTTAGAAGAAAACTGTGTTTGAATACCGTGACAAAAGAATCAGGAAGAAAGAGGACAAAAATTAATTTCATTAAGATAATTTCTTTATTCTGGTCACATAATTTTCTTTTTTTTTTTAAATTATATCTGTGATCTAACACAAGTCTGGATGATTGCAATGATGCAAAGACATAATTTGTTTTTCCAGCCCTCAGCAGCATTTTACTCTTGGGGCTTCTTTCTCAAGTGATATGCACTGCATTACATCTCTTCCAGTCCTTTGGGGGATGCAGGCTAGTAGTATGGATGCTTTCTACTGACTAGATTTAGATCATTGTTCCAAAACAAAGAGGGATTGGAAAAGGGTACTGCATCCTGTTTATTATTTTAAAGAGAATTTACCATTTGCAATTAAAAGGATGGAAGGTAATTGTAGGATGTACAAAAGAGCCCAATTTGGACAATCTCTGTTCAAACATAATTGTCTCTTAAACAAACCACTCAATGCCAGTACATCCCTCATTTACATATGTAACTTTTAATCCTCTTCTTCATCTGCCGTGGGCAAACAGCACAGCAAACATCACAGTCTTCTCTAGTAAGATTTTCTATTGTAAGTCAAAGTTCCAGTTAAATTACAGTTAAGTAAAGGTTTTCTGTAGGAATATTAGAGGAGACCTGGAAGTATAACTTCTTGAGGTTGCTCTAAACTATATGCATGTTTGGGTCACCTCTCATACCCATCCTTTTGGTGATTGGATATAGCCTTCCTTAAAATATCTCTATTTTGCTATGTTTAAGAAGCTTGTCTTTTCTTTGCTCTTTGTTTCTTCGACAGTAGAGACACTTAAAATCTTCACTAGGCTCTACCATTTTGTCATTTAAACATCATGACTTTATTTGAAAACTTAGTGTATTTAAATATGTGAAACAACATAAATCATAACTGAGTCAAGAACTAGAAGGACTTTGGTTTTACATTTCAATACAAACAAAATGAGAAGGTTGAAGGAAGATAGGAATCCTATAGAGAAAAAAGTTCAAATCAGTCTCATCATACATTTATAAGAAAGAAATAATAGGATAGCAGATATACAGAAGGAAAGCTGACCATTCTTCCCATCTGCTTTATTCTGAGAGGAGAAAGAGTTTTGCCCATATCAGCCTCTATTCAGAGAAGCCTGTGGCTCTATCCAGGAAGAGCTGATGCAGGCTAGGGGACATTTCTGGACTGTCTTCCTACATCCTGATTCCAGGCAAAGGGACTTTGCTGTGGAAACAAAGGAAATAAGGGAGATTAACTTTCGGTCCCAGAATGACTGGAGCAAAGGGTGCTGTTTAAGCAAAACCAGCATTCCAGCAAAACTGCCACTGTCTGGATAACCGACGGCAATCTGGAATCTGTATCTTGAGCAAATGGCAACACTGTCGATCCACCATTCACTCTGCTGATTAATAGCCTAATTAAGAGTGTAGTGGGTTCCATTTGTTTTAACCTGAGTGTTACAGTGCCATGTTATAAAGTGCTAGTGGTTAGATTCTTCTTCATTTCGCCATAAAAATAATACCGCTGGATTTTTAAAAAGCGTAAAGTGTTCCTGTCATCCTTTCATTTTTATTTTTATTTTCTGCCTTTGAGCTTTATTCTTTTAGGTGTACCATTAAAAATTAGTCACTTGTTAAGGTGCTGAAGGCTTTAGGTACCTAGATGATTCTTTGGAAAGAACTAAAGAACACCTGCAATGTCTTAAGGTAATAACTGTCAACCTGTCAGAAGCAAAAGTAACAAGCAAAAATATTTGCAACAAAAGAAAGGAGAAGACAGCCGTTGGAAAGGGAAGCAAGCTATATTTATAAAGCTGGTTGTAAAGGCAGTTAATGCTAAACATGTGATGTTTATGCCAATAGAATGAGTCAGATGTGCTTCAAGTGAAATACTGTATTTTGAGCTGCCTAATGTCATCAGCGCCTGCAGGGACAGTTTGCTAACTCTCCATGAACACACAGCCAGCTCTTCAAAGTAATTTTCATTATGCAACAGTGGAGCTTTAAAGGTATCCTCCCTTATTGATCTTGTTTTTGCATGATTCAACTTGTTAAGAACAAGATAAAGCTCCTCTGATAAAGATTGATATTCTATAGGTAAGGAGAATTTCTTTTGTCTAACATTTTTATTGTCACTGTTTGTATCTATTCAGACAGCTTAACCTTCTTTAAGCCTCTGGTAAGTCATTAAAATGGCTTTCTCCCATAACAGTTAAGCTTCCTTTAAACTCTAGCCAGCTGCTTGCATTCCTGACCTTCTGGAACTTCTGAGCCAGTACTTGAGACCAGTCATGGCACCTCACCTACTGTCACACAGTCAGGACTGGTCCAAAATTTCTTCAGATTTTGCTTTCTTCATGTTAAATTTAATAAGACAGATGTAGGCATCTGATTCTTCAGAAAGAATGCACTGATAAAAAGAGCCAACCTTTCCCTTTCCCTTTCCCTTTCCCTTTCCCTTTCCCTTTCCCTTTCCCTTTCCCTTTCCCTTCCTGGGACCATATTCCCATATTCCTTCTTGGACTGCGTTCCCTGAGCAATGGGCTAGTATGAAAGGAAAAGATAAAATGGGATAATTTCACAATAATCTAACCCATCTTATTCCAAAGTGTTACAGATTTGGAATTTCTTTCCTGCTGAGGTTTTTTGGGGTTTTTTGGAAGGGGTATTGGGGGATGGGGGAGAGTGGGGTGGTTTGATACTTACTTTGATATTAAATATACATAAAAATGAAATACAAATATAAAAATACATTCTAAATATTTAAAAAAAACAATTCAATTATCTCTTTTATTCATTTAAATTCTTTGGCAAGCGCTTTACCACAGAGTCGAAGAGGGGGGAAGTACATACTTAACACTAGAGTATGTAACCTGGATGGGCTGGCTGTACAGTAAAGTGGAGAGTTCAAACAGAATTTGGGGTGATCCTGCAACTTCAGGCCATGCTGAGTCACTTCAGATGCATACATGTGGCTGTTGTGCTGTAGGTCATCTGGCCAGCTGTTCACATGTTAAACCTCACAAATCTGCATTAGTCGCAGTCCTAATTTATGATGTATTTCTATGTATTTTTTTAGCCTGGGTTTCATAGAATACAATCTTGTGGAACTTACTTGCAAAAACTCAAAAGTCTGTTTGTATCTAGGGGGTGAGAGTGGTTTCTAGGCACTCTGGAGAAAAGTTAATGACTGCAGCAGAAAGGTGGGTAGGTGGTAGACTCCGTCTGCCAAACTTGGCTGTGTGTTGCGTATCGACACAAATTCTAAACTCTGAGTAAGCCAGACTCTTTAAAGGATATGCCTCATTTACCTCTTGAAGAGTGGCAGATGTTTCCACCATCCCTCAGAGGGGAGTCCAGCCTCCCTAGCTGGGTGCCTGAGCTGTACCAGAGAGGATGCCTCTCTGTAGGCCTTTTAGGGCAGTCCCTTTCCCTGATTAGATTTTTTTTTTTTTGGAGAGTTTTTAGGCATTTACTGCATAGACTCAGAAGTTTAAATTAGGAAGGCTAGTTCCCAGCTGTGGATAATAAGTTGAGACAAATACCAGAAATCAGCATCTCTGTATTTCTATCAGGGAAAACAAATATTAGACTAATGATTTAATATTGAGTAATGATAATGAAATTATTAAAAAACTCAAGCCCTGTGAAAGATGTGGAATGAGAAAACAGTCCTATCAGTCAAGTGATGTAGGTTCCATCTTAGGACACACCTAAGAAACAATCTAGCTTAAAGGCACACCTAAGACTTGCTTACCTAAGATCTGAAAGACCAGCAGGATCTCCTTCTCCACTAACTCAAAGGACCTTAATGATGCTGGGCTTGTATTTTAATATGTCTAGTGAAAAATTAGATGGGATCAGTCCACGCAGGTATTTTACACTGGGGTGTGAAATTTGAGTCCAGATGAGGAGAATTATATTTAATGGTGAATTGTACATTACTTTAAAGACTGTAATGTATCCAGTAATAGTTCTTTTAATAAAGATAAGCCAGTTGTGTGTTACACTTCTAAAATAAGTTTGCAGTCGTGTCCACTTGAAGATAGTTATTCTATTTAATCTGCACACATACTGCATGTATAAAGATCTGATTAGTTCCTGTGGATACAGATGTTATTAAAAAAAGTACCATGAGTCTCTCTATTATCTGACTTTACATGTGTATTTAGTAAACCTTTAGTTTAGATTAGAGAAAGAACAAGGTTAATAAAAAGAAAAAGCCTTCAAGTAGAGATTTAAAATAAAGTCTGTGCATATCATTGCCAGCTTTTGTTTTTATGACTAATTCAACCTCTACTGGCTAGGAAGAACAAAGGAGGAATTTTTTTTCTGTTTTTATTTTCCCTGAGCATGAGTGCAGTACAGCTTTGATTAGTTAAGTAATCTGTAAATTAAATAATCTCTACTATTAACCCTTTTTTAGCAGTGCTCACATAAGAATCTACAAAAACTCATAGCTAGGTAATAAGTAGATTGACTATTTTTATTATTGAATGATCATTAGAGGAGTTTCTAAGCAGTTTAGCACAGCTATTCCTTAAGTCAAGGTTTTAACATGCACATTTAGGGGAGAGTAATAAACATTCAGTATATTTATTACCACGGGAAATTCCAGTACCAATAATTTTTTTTTTTTCATGTCATACAGTAAGCGGTACTGAGACCATATTCATTAAGGAAACCAGCTATAGATGTTCATGGTTCTGATGTATATCTATCTTAAAATGTGTATTATAATGCATTTATGAGTATAAATAATTACACTGGATCTTTTTCAAATGAGTGAGATATTAGACTGTTATTCAGAGGATCCTATTTCTGTTTACATATTGTGAAACCATGCACATTCTGTCATTTAATACACTGTTGGTCTAAGTTATGTTGTATTGTTTGACTGATCTGAATATGACCCATATTGTACATTATGCTCACTCATGTCAATTGAGTTGCTCTGCTAGTGGTGGGCCTTGGAATCACTAAATTTCAGTCTCTGGCTGTTGGTGGCAAGTGCAACTTTTGTGCTGTACATACATGTAGATAGCAATAATTTCTACTGAAGACCTGGAGGCTCTCATAGGAAAATAGTAATTGAAAAATGATCTACACAGTCTGTGTAGGAAAACAGTAATTTTCGTTAAAACACAGGACTATGCTGTTATTATGACACAAGTTTAATTGCTTTTGTGACATTCCAGTTTTATGGGGTTTTTGCTGTCTCTTTTACAATCTGGAAGGACGTGTAAGATATGTAGACACCATTTTTCCATACTTTCATTTATCAGAACAGCCTACATTGAATGCAGTCTGAAAGACAGACCAACCCTACTCTCTCCCAATACCTTAACTGTGAATGAGAGAATGGAGAATCAGATCTAAAGTTTATTATTTAGTATAAATAGAACTGTAATAAACTAGTCAAGATGTTTATTCAGTTTTGCTTATTTTTCCAGTATATTGAGTAAACATGCAATAAAACAGAACAAGTGTTGTTTGTTTGGGGGTTTTTGAGTTTAGCCTTTCTGACTTATTTTTGCATGGTTTTGTGTTACTGCAAAGAGCTCCATTTTCATCGCTGTCATCCTGGATATTGATTAAAGTTCAACTTTCAGGATGAAGAGAGTCAATGCAGTCACTACTTATTCACACCATTAAAAATTGAAAGAGAATCCAACCCAAAAGCTGTTCTGGTTTTGTTGTTTTGTGTATTGTTTTTTCCTTATAAAATTAGTTCAAACTTCAATGCTACATAGGAATATTTTCATCATTAAGTTGATTCTCTGCAGTTGTGAAGCTGGAGTTATATAAGTAGTCACAGTATTTAGATAGCAGTTTGCTAAAATACCTCTAGGCTCATCAGGAATTAGACTTATACTATTGTATGTAGAAACCTGGATCCCACAAGATTTGCATGAGAGGTAAGTCAGAGCAGACTAATGGCTAATTACTTTCAAGTGCTTTAAGGGTAATGGAATACCTCCTTAAATACAAAGGAAAATTTGAGAGGAAGGAAGAAGTTGTAGATAGTGTATGAGAAAGATGGGGTCTACCTCACCTAAAAAGTACATAATTGTTATATGTCAGTTTTATTTGCTTTACTAGGTCATCTGTTTCTTCTAAAATCAGTGCCTAAATTCACTGGGTGGTTAGTGGAGAAAGTTTTTCAAAGGTCTTAAAGTGATGTTATAAAATTTACAGGTCTCAATTTAAACAGGCAGGCTCTCTTTTTGGATCTTTTCTGTGCACTTACCTCTCTGTCACAGGGAACAAACCTGTTTGGGTGAACTTAAGTACTTAAGTGCTGTTGTCACCTAAAGGGGAGGTGCGCCCAGGTGCCTAAGTTAGATTGTCTGTATCCCATCCAGAATTACTTCTGAAAGAAAAGACCATTCTCTGTGAAATTGGCAAATTAACTGTAATCTTTTTGTTAAAAAATATATAAAAAATTGTAGCAAATGAATGATGAAGCTATGTTGCATAATCAGTTGTGGTAATTACATTTTTAATTACTTTACCCTTAGGACCTGATTCTGATCTTGTTTCCATTGGTATAAGGCAAGGATAACTTCGATAAAATCAATGCAGCTAAACTAAAATATAATTGATGAGAGGTCAGAATTGAGCCCTAAATGGAATGCTAAAAGTGGAACTAATCAGAAAGCTAAATGGGTTTATAATTTGTGCAATTGACATTTTCGTAATCTAAATCTCCAGGAAGTTAACCTTTGGATACAGAACTTCACTTTCCTTTAGAGTCTCATAGCATTCAGGCAGTAAAGCCATTAGAAAGCCTGTAAAAAAATCCGACAATTCTCTACAGTTTTTAAAACCACATAGTAAATTCTTTCATTGAATGATTGATGTGTTTCCAGCTTAATAAATTTCTGCATCAGACAAGTCTTTGTACAAAGTTTTCTGGTGAGCAGAAGCTGGAGAAGCATTGAACCATAGCATGTTCTCAAATAACAAAAAAAAAATCCCCCCAAATCCAAAGTTACTTTGAGCAGTAAGGAGTTTTAGGAACTAATGTCTACTCAAAGGGAAGAATATTTAAGATGTTTTTGAAATTGTGTACAGTTTACTTTTTGTGTGATAGATGGTAGGGATACATATTTTAAAAATCATGGCAGTTTATCATATGTAGTTGCATAAAAGTATAAAAGTATTATAAGTAATACTATAAAAGTATTACAAGTTTGAATATTTTTGGTGTAAAAAAAAGAAAATGTAAAAATATGAAAGGTATTTCATACAAAATTTGTGAGCTTTGTTTTTAAGTAAATTTGCACATTATGTCTAAAGTAGTTTTTGTTGTTGAATAGTCAGATGTTAATTTATGTTGTATATTCAAATCAATCACATAGCTTTACCTTGCAAAATACATTCCTCCAAAGATAAGGGGTTTTCCTTCTGCTTTTGCACGAGAGTAGTTTTTTAACAGCTCGAGCAACATCCAAAGTTACTCTCTGTGGGACAATCAACATTGTATCAAATGGATTTTTTTCTCAGTTGTCAGAATGTATATGAATTTTTGTACATCTAGGGAAATTTTGAATATTGTGTTTATGTCTGTGGCAGTTCTCCAAAGTGGTGGCCTCACTCTGGCCAGTGAAACTGCTTCTTCTACAAATCCTAACCTAGGGAATCATGGGCTGACTGCTGTGCCTGACCTTCTCCTCACGCACATGACTTTCCCTCCTGTGCACAGTCACTTACTTCAGGCTTACTGCTTCTGATATTTATCACTGTAGCAGAGATTCCCAGACGGATATTTATCCGTCTTCTTAAATTCTAGAGATTTATTGCTCTTTGGGAGAAAAACAGCTCATAACATGAAAGAAAATGCAAACTGTTCTTGCATGGAGTTCTTCATGTATTCCCTGTGAATGCTACCCATGCTGCTTTCAGAAATCAGCCCATTGTTAGCAGTGCCATTATGATGCATTTCACAGGAATTTGGAAGGCTGGAACAGAAGTTGTTACACATTTGAGAAATGCTAGTAGAGTAAGATTTTTTTTCCCCACAGAACAATTATGTCTTTGGAAGCGTCAGTTTGATCAAACCTCTGGCACAGTGATAATTATTGTTTTGTGCTGACATCTTTATAGAATATTTATATGCTTTTCTGTTAATATTTGATCAACTGTTTTTAATTTTTTTGGCACGGCACTTTGTTTCCAGATTTTGGTTGCTATGTCTGAAACAAAATGCTTTTTTATGGGCCTGGAATTCTCTCAAATGTGTCTTATACGAAATAAATGTAATCTTACTACTCCATAGGCCTCCAAAGCCACAGTTCTAAATCCCCTTATACACTTCTCTAAAAGTAAAAATTGTTTTTGCTTAAGTCAAACTAGAGTGGCAAACTTAGCTATATAGTAGCAATAAGAATGTATTAAGGGGATTTTGTTGTTACTTTTTTTCCCCCATGTGTAGCATCCTTGAAGCTGACATCTATTTGTGACTGAATAGATGACAGCATGAAATTCAATTACAGCAAACAGTCTCAGTCATTACACCTGTCTGCTTCCAGAGAAAAGTATTTGTAAATTGTTTTTTATCCTTCTGTTCCCTAAAACCTATGTCTGTAATTGACACTTGCCAGCAGAGATGACTGGAGACAGAAGGAGAACATAATGTGTCTGAGTATCCCACCAGGGAAAAGAGTATCCTCATCTTTGGGGAGTTTGTGGTGTTTTGTTTTCTTTAATGAAGAATAATATCTGTGTGCCAAGGATTTACTTCAAGGCTGTGGCAGATGTTTCTCTGAAAAAAAAAAAAAAAACAAACCAACAAAAAACCCAAAAACTATGAAAGATGAATCGCAAAAGAACACAGGACAAAAGGAAAAGCTAATTAACATAGAAATATTTCTTATGAAAAGGAAAACAAATGCTTCAGGAGAACAAAAGCCCCTCTCTGTTATTTGTAAGGCTGGTTTGTTACTCTAACACATTTGTAAGAATCAGGTTTGTGCCTGACATGTCAAAACTTATTCGCAAAACAAGAGTTGTGGATATCTCGGGAGATGATGTTGTCACTTGTTACGCAACTCAGCATCCGTTCAGCACTGATTGATGCCCAAGTTGCCAGTTTTCAAAGAAATGAGATGCAGACATAACAGTAATATTTGTACCAAATGTCAGGCAGAAGAAGCAGGGGAGTTCATAGAATGGGCCTAGATGTAGACAGTGACCAGAAAAAAATCGAAACATGATAGACAAGCTGTCAGCTTGATCTTTCTAAACAATTTCATTTCTTTCTGGTAGGTTCTTTTTCTTTCTTTTTATTGGTTTTCCTCCCCAGAATTTTGCCAGTGTAGACAGCATACAGAACCAATCCAGCTGCTGAGTTTTGGGTTTGATGAAAGAATTACCAAACCATTATGTCTTTTAAATGCATCAGATGTTTAAAAGGTATGGACAGTTAGTAAATCACTACATATTTGGTAGTAATGCTATTTGAGCATAAGCTTTCTTAGATAATTGCTAGTGATATTAGGGGAGATAAGAATGTATTTATTGTTTTTTTCCTCCTGGGTCCCTTCCAACTCAGCGTACTTTATGATTCTATTTTTTGATATTCAGTAGTATAGTGTTTGGGCAACTACTGCATCTGTTCCTCTCTGTAGATCAGCAAGTATTTTGAGAGTTCCTCAGCCACAAAAGTAATGACAAAACATGTGATGGAGTAATGCAGTCAAGTATTACTTGACTACCTTGCCTGTTCCCATGTACTCATGACATCCCCAAGTGGCTCAGAGCAACTATGTGTGTGCCTTTGCTGATGGCTTACCCAGCACTGTAAGCACATTGTGTTATATTTATGAGCTGGAAGGTAAAGTGTGTCAGCGAGGAAGTTAAAATGGTTTCTCTGTAGGATATTGTTAGTGTAAAATATCTGATTTATTTAGGTCTTTTTTTGAATGCTTCAACTTGTAAACACAGTGGGGAATTTCTCTGCCATTGATCCAAAGCAATAGGTACTAATGGCATAATACAGTGGTACTCAATAACCTTTTATCATGGGCTGCCTTGTCATGTGGAGGCTTAACTGAGGGGAAAGAAATACTCTGTAAAAAATACTATGTCAAAATCTTGTGAATTTCTATCAATACATTTAATAATTTTCAGTTTGAGAGCTATCATAATCTTTTCTGTTACCTTTTGCATGAATTATCATATAGAATAACATGAAAATTGTTGCACATATTAGTATACACATGAAGTGAACTGTAGGCATTTTTTCCCCAAGCATTACAAGGACAAGCTGTGGCAGTTTTCTATCATGACTTTAGTAGCACTCAAGTATGTGCTATATAACAGTGCTGGGAAATTTTTAATAATTTGAATAATTAACATAATAAACAGTTTGGGTTTTTTCCCTTTCTTTCAAAAAGCTTTTGTGTCTTTCTAAGAAGCAGTATGTATAAGTGAGGGAAATATCTATACAGTAAAGTGTTAAAATTTGCCCAGTACCCTCAAACCTGGCCAAGGTTTGGTTTTGACTAACCTCTTTTTACGTCAGGCAGTTCCTTAGAAGTAAGCAAGGGCACATGTCCGTAAGCAAGGGAGGGCATGTATGCTGAGGTATCCTGTTTTAGACCAGCACAAAAAACACTGTGCTGCCACATGCTGGCCCCCAGACCCGTGACAGCAGCAGCTGCAGTTCCTCAAGGTGTATAATCTGCTTTCCGCTCTTATTCAGTAATTTTGGCAATTCCGATGCCTAAGTTTCCCTTGAGAGCAAACCAGAACATGGTTGGAGGCCAGGTTAAGACTTCACTTACACTCTTTCTCTCAGGAGCAAATCAGTGCAAAATCTGGTGCAGAAAGGTGCCCTTTGAGTAATCTGGGAGCAGCACTGTAATGGAGTATTGGGGAGTTTTGTATTCTCTTACTGAACAACCATATAAGATCTAACAACAGTATAATTTTCTACTACTATCTTCATATATATATATATACACACACACACGTATATATACATACACTAGTTCATTTTACATTTGTTATTGGTAAAATGCCAGATTACAGTCTCACTTAAAATAGATGTAGAGCCAAAACAACTGTGTTGTCCAAAGATTTCTGCCGAAAAAGGAGGCAGCAAAGACGTTTTAAAAATAAATAACGGAGTAGGTTATAACCACTGGGATGTCAATATCCCTGTTTTTCTATGTTTTGCATCTGTTAGTAACATCCCCTTCAGGCTCAGTACTCAAAACACCCCTCAACTGCTGTAGAACACCATTGCAGAAAAATGGTTTATGTCACTTACAGTTTTACAGGGATGTAAAATTGATCCCATTGCTTCTGTAGGAAAAGCTGGTGATTTTGAATGATTCTTGCATATCTTCATGATACGAAAATGAAAGAGGCCAAAAGCCAGGAGTTTTTGTCCTTTAGGGAGTTCTGTAAGGGTGCTATCAAAGTGCCAGTTATTGTTCGAATTCAGCAAGTACAAGAAAAAGCTCAGATTAACTTCAGTACATTATTGCTGTTGTAAAATAAGAAAATCCAGAAAAAAGGTTAAGAATGTCTGACAGCCAATTCATTCTTTAGCAGTTGTATGACAAGTCATGAAACTGGAGTTGCAAGCATAAATTTGGTAGCATTTGTTAATATAGAGTTTAGTCCTGCACAAAGAACATGTACTCCTGTTCATTTATGAGATTTTCTGTGTGAAGTGTGACTGCAGGATTGAAACCTGTATTTCTAAAGATTTTAAATATTTTATTTCATATACGTGAATTACTAAACACCGAGGATGCTGCTTCTAGAGACACTTTTTAAAAAGTATCAAATTACAAGTCTCCATGACTGATGCAGTTGCTGGAATTGAGACACATTCAAGATTCAGGACTTTAGGAAATCACTGAGAAATGGATAGGTACGTTTCTTTTGCTGAATTGTCTTTTTTCAGTAAAAAGATGTTTACAGCTGGTTTTGTGCTAGCAATTGGTACATTATGCCTAGTTCCTCTTATATATGAAAGTCTAGATTCACATATTTCAATTTTTCAGGTTTTATTGGGGGTTTTTTTGTGCTTGCTATTTTTGTTTGGTTGGTTTGGGTTTTTGTGTGTTTGGGGGGTTTTGTTGTTTTGCTATGGTTTTTTGGTGGTGATGTGCTCTGATGCACCTCTCTTTGTCTTTTGGAAAGCCCACTATGGATCAAGGAAAATGTTAGTCTTGAGAACCAGAGAATAGCTAAGGATAGAGATTAAAGGCGTGAGCAATATTATGTTATAACATTTTCAGATGACTCTGGACTAAAAGTAGCACTTTCCAAAACAATTGCTACAGTTTTCTGTACCTCAAAAATTGCACGTATTAATAATGCACCATATGCTTGGCTTAGCAATATGGATATAACACATCCGTCTACCAGATGCAATATTCTCTCTGGAACAGAATATATCCTTGGAATATCCTGCTCTTTTTGTCACCTCAGTGTTAACTTTTTCTATAACTTGATCTGAAAATGATGACCAGCTTGAAATCTATACAACTTGAAGGCTTTATCAGTAAAACCCAGCACAGTTATATTTCCCAGTAGTTGTGATGTTGAAACCTGGGGAAAATCAATTTTTTCTTTTGCTGAATGGTATATTTGAAGCATTTAAAAAAGGTGAATGAGTGTGCTGAGGGCCTGTCATTCTCAAAGTACTTTCTTATGCAGCGTGTGTAGGTACATCTGCCTGTTAGCCCTGAGAGGCTGTGTGTGTTTGATGCATTGGATGTTGTGTCAGCAGGAAGGAGAAAAAGAAGAGATGAGGTATATCAGAAAGAAAGTTGATAGCAAATGGTGTTTTGAACAGCCTGTATCCCCCTGTGTAATATATTATGGAAATAATGATTCTGTCAAGTGATGCTTCTTTGTAACCTGAAGTCATACAGTAGGGATTATGCATGCTCAAGTCATTCAGGACTGGGTACTTAGTTGTCTAGAAATGCTGTTAAGAAGTGTCTTTGTCATGAAAGACTTCATTAGAGATGCAGTGGCAAGAAGTACATTACTAGAAGAAAGAAACCCTCAAGTAGTTTATTATTATTGCTGTTATTATTATCATTATTGGTTTAGCTAGAAATGGGAACAAAAATGTTATTTTTAATCCTGTTTTTATAGAGTTATCTTTTTTTTGGTAATTTAATACCCTAATTTATCTTGTATGTAAGGATGAATTGTATTCTTTAAGTCATTTTCAAGCTTGCTCAAATATAGTAGTTTCAAAACCGTAAAAAGCTGTTAATTAATTAGCATAGATAGGTGATGAGAATTTGGCTAAAGGTTCAAAAGGAGGTGTCAGGAAGCCAGAACAAATAAAACATGAATGTAAAACCATCTGTAAAAAAGCCACAGAGAGAATACATAGGGAATTATCATGCTAGAATAAAAATCAAAATGCTTCTGACCTGTACACTCTCATTAAGCAGAGATCAAGAAATGCAGCCCAAAAAAAAAGGCAAGACAAAGATAGCCTACCCTCTCACGTCAGTGGATTGGCTTACATGTCTGCTCTGGTTTGAAGAGATTTCCATGCAGTGAAAACAAACTGGTGTTCCTTGCCAGAGGAGGGTACTCTGGCTTCAGTCAATTTAATGATTCCCTTCTTCCCCTAAAAAACATGGGGAGTCAAAATAAGGCTAGGTGGCATAGTGCATTTTAGGAATCTCATGTGGTGTGGGAGTTATACACATAATACTTGTCTTCAGAGCTGCCAACATACACAAGGTTGGAGTGCAGGTTTGGACTTTCTCTTCTTCCTTGTGTGGTTCTTCTAACAATGAAAGGTAGCACAGCTTTTTTAGTTTTGGGTGCAAAAAATCCAAACCAAAAACAAACTACCAAAAACCCCACACACAAACCCCAAACCAAACCATTTTGAATGCTGTCTTGCAATGTTGACAAATCACTGGGATTTTAGATCGAATGGGAATTCTTTAAGAATGGAACATGCTTGTTTGTGATGTACTTTGTATGGGTGTCAAGTAGGAATCTCATGCAGTGTATTTCACTTCCCCAATTAAAATCTTCCCCCTCTCTTGGTCCCTCCTCCTTCACACTCCTGTTCCTTCCCCACATACACAGAGTTAACTAATATAGAGTTCATTTTGCTTCACTGCCTTAAGAAAAATGAGTGCTGTGGCCAACGGAATGAAAATATCTGATAAGCAAAAACAAAAAGCAGGAAACGTGGAGAACAATTTCCAGTGACCTAGGTAATATAAAATTGTTCCATGATAAGTACCAACATGAACAATTTTGGACATCTAAAAATGTAAGATTAGCGATTCAAAAAACATTTATCTGGATGAGATAGAAAATAATACATGAAACATAATGACCTCTCTGAAATTCATTCAGGATGCAGAGGTACTCATTTAGGCAAAGAAGACAACTAGTTAATCATGTCGAAGAAAGCTAGACAGTAGATTAGTTTGCTGCATTCTGGAGTCCTAGCTATGAGAAAGAACATATTTCGCTAATTAAAGAGTGAAAGTACTCTAAGCTTTTAGAAAGAGATTGCAAGGAGGGTGAGACTGATCCTGCCTTTGTGCAGCAGTCCATAGTGTTTATCTGATACAATTTTATGATTTTATCAGTTAGGCAGCCTAGATTTAGAGATCTTCAATTTTGATTATATTGACTATATACAGCATAGTAGTTAATAATGAAAATTATCAAGCATGGCTTCAATCCCTAATTTTCATGGATTCTTGGAGCCTCTAATGAAAAGTAAACAAATTTAATTAAAAAACCTACATGAACATACATTTTATAATTTTAAATTTTTACCCCTAGAAACTTCAAAATTGCAGTAAGAAGTTAACAATACAATTTAATCTTTTAGAGGATTATTTTCTTGATTGTGCTGTAGGTATTTTAATATTATCATTATATTTTTATACTTAATGATACAGAAGTGTGTGTTCTAGCTGTTTTATGTTATTTTAAAAAAACTAGAGAAAGTTAAGATCACCTTGTTGCTTGGGGTAAGAATTGTGTTTTATCTAAAGACTGTACATAATTTTGCATATTAAAAGCTTTATACACAGTTCTGAAACAAGGTGGTGGCTTTTTATCTAAAAGATTTTAAATTTTCAGATTTTTAAACAAAAATTTCAGTAAAGAATCAGTATTAGATTCTGTGTTAGAAAAATATATACATAAACTTATCTCTAACTCATTATCTTTAAAATTATCTCTAGTATATTATTTGTAATAAATTTATCTGAGACACCTTTCTTGTGTCTGAGTCTGCTCCAAGGCCAAGTCCTTCTACATGTAAATGTCATTTAACTTTTAGCTGTAGGGGACTGAGGGTCAGGTCCTTTCTTTCTTGATCTTTTGCATGAGCAAAATTGATTTCTATTAAACTGAATGAGAACAAGATCAAGTTCTGCATGGTTCCAATAACACAGTTGTTTTTCAAAGTGCGATAGTTTTACAGGACTTTAGTTCTATATTCAGTGTGTGTGTTTGAGGAAGACTGTGACGTTTGGCCTCCTTTGATGCTGCACATCAGCAAAATATCTGCTGTCTTTTTCATTAAAGATAAATTGAGAAAGAAGGTTATTTTTTCAGTCTCTCACATTTTATTACATTCTCTCTTAAACATTTTTATATGAGAGTCAATGTCTCTATAATGCTTTTATACTGGGTTTTGGGTTTTTTAATTTCCAAATTCCTTGTTTGTGGGTGATGTTTATTAGGAAACTCAGTGAGTGTATATGTGCATGCATGAAGTGTGCATGTATTTATATCTCTGTAGAGTGAGGTGGAAGAAGACAGTGTCCCCTTTGTTTCATAAGATCTACTCCTTAAATTGTCTTGTGGTTTCAAAAATGCCAAGACCAAATATGGAAACTTCAACTCTAAAGAGGGAATGCTCTGGAAAGGTGTGAACTAATGAAAAAGAGTGGGCTTAGTCTCTTAACAAAGTTGTTTTCATCACTGTCATGTCGTAAACAGATAATGTGAGAGATTATTTTGAAGCAGAATTGGAATTAGTCATATCAAGTTAGTCTAAATTGTGATTTTGTTTCTAAAAGATTATTTTTCTTTTTATGTGCATTTCAGAAACATGTGCAATAAATATTTAGACTCTTAATTTACTACACATCAATCTAAAAATTTGATTTGCTATCATCATCAGAATTAATTTGCTTAGTTGTTTTTCCTATCTCATCAATCTCAGTTTTGCACTAACTCGAACAATGACACCTTTTGCCGTTTGCACTTTAGTTCAATTTCTGTTCTAAGGTTATGAACAGTAATAGGATCCTGCTTGAATATTCATTAGCTTTGAACTGTGAGCTATGAAAAGGTGCTTTCTTTTACCTTAATGAAAGTGGATCAGCATGGGGTGGATCAGTAATGACATTTGCTTTTAGGTAACCAACAAATTTTCTTTTTATTTATTGACACATCTTGTCCAAACAGCTCCCTCGCAAGTTAGTGGCGTAATGAAGGAAAGAGTGCTGCAGAGGAGCGTGGAGCTTTCCTGGCAGGAACCAGAACATCCCAATGGAGTCATTACTGAATATGAAATCAAGTATTATGAGAAAGTAAGTGCTAAGATTATCTGTAATGTGCAACAATGTGTTGTTTGCTTTATGTTGGCTTGCTGTGTTGTGGAACAGTGTTAAAGTCATCAGCTATCAACTACCCTGTCTCTCCAAAGTCAGTGATTTTGCTTGTTTTTAATAACTAGCTAAATCCTGCAATTGTTATTGCTATCATATGTCTCATATGTTGTATTGAGGCATACTAAAAGTGAAATATACACTTGAAATCTGCCTTTGTTTCGGTTTCTTTTTTTAATTGTTAAGTTGTACCATTATACTGCTGTTTTCGCATCTCTTCTACATTTTGTTTGAAACTTGTTTCATTTCCTTCTGTATCAATGTAATTCTAGCCTTGAGATGATGTATCAAGTACAACTCTTGACTGCATTTTCTATTTCCTTATGAGCTGGACAGCTTCTACTTGATGTCTGAAAATTTTCAAAACACTTCCTAAAGTTTTAGGAAATAAATATCCCTTATTTTTCCTTTTTGAAAATGACCAGCACTGTGAAATTTATTTTCACTTGTTCTCTCAACACAATAATGAATTGAAGGATGCTTTTCAATAGTAGATGAAGTGATCTCTGTTTCTAGTAGAGTGAAATTGCAATCTTACTGATGTCAGTCAGAGTTTTGCCATTCATTTCAGCATGTCTAGGGCTTCATTCATGATACCTTTGAAGTACTGCAGAATAAAAAAATTCTGACAACCGTAAGCTGGATGAAAGCAGAGTGGAGGCAGGTTGTGCAGCTCTGTGTTTGTCATGGGACTCAGACTAAGTTTGGCTCCTCCAGATTCCCTGGGAAATTGACTGCATAACGTAACATACTCCTATTTTTTATAAAACATCCTGTAAAAAAAAAAAAAGAATTAAAATGAAAAAAAATGAATAAAGGATCTCCTTTGTGATCACTCATGAAGACATTTCTGCAAGCAAGGTAATAGTACCCCTATATCAAATAGAGCCTGTCAGCTTACTAGGTAACACAGAATTAGGTAAATTCAGCCCAGATTGGATCTAATATCAAGTGTCATATTTAATTTTCTGTGCAGCATTACACAAATTTAGTTATCAAAAGATCTTTATATGATTTGGGAGAGGAATAAAATTTTTATTTTTTGATGCTAACTTCCAGTTTAAGTTGTTCACTCTAATGATTCTTATAACAAAATTTAGCAGATAAGTACAGATAGCTAAACAGCTCTTTGGAAGAAATGTTGGTAATTTTAGCAGGTAATCTTTGTTCCTCCAGCATGTATGTGTACATGCACACACAAATAAAATCCAAGTATTTTTAAAAATTTACATATCTGCACAAAAAAAAAAAAAGGAAAGAAATTGAGAACAAAAAACCTTGGATTTTTTTTTTTTGTGCAGAGCAGTGTCTAATCTGTTCAAATAAAATAAATCATTTAAATGAGTAGCATAAAATTACAGAAAAATGACCAAGATACACAGCTTTTCATATAATGATAGCTTTTAGAGTGTGGCTTTTATTACTTTCCCTATAAACTCATGTAACTTTAAATAACCAGCAGAATTTCATTGCCAATTTTCTACGTTTGTGAAGAGAAAAACTTATATAAAAGTTCTTCTGTAATGGAAGGAAATCTTCCAGTATTATACTTACTACAGTGAAATTAATAAAAGAGAATATAAAGCTCATTCTAACAGTCACAGATAAACTGGACTCTATCTCTTTAACTGAGGCAATTTTTGCATAAATACTTAAATGCTTGTTTTCCTTCCAAAAAAAATGCATTTCACCTTTAAAATTACTTCATAATCTTCTTTCTCAGAATAAGAGAGTCTGTTTAAGTTTTGTTCCACTAGTTTAAAAGAAAAGAAAAATAAAGGGATTCGAACTTTCAGCTCCTTTTAGAGCCAAATTGAATCAAACATTTTTGTCATTCTGAAATACTCCGATAAGTGTTTTTTTCACCTCTCACTTCTGGCTAGGGCTGGAATGGAAACCGCCTGAAATCTCCAAAGTAAGCCTGTCCTGTGAGATTTCTAGCACAGGTTATTTTTATTTCTTTGGTAGTTTTTTTTTTTTTATTATTTTTTTGAATACAAGGACTGTTGGCAATTCAAATAAGCCTCGTTTATGCATCAAATCCCAAACTGAAATTCCACTGTGGCGTACAGTCCTGATCCTGGCTGTTTATGGTTTCCTTACACTTGTTTCTCGTCTCTCAAGCATTCCTGTTCTTTCTCACATACCAACATACATTCCACCTCGGTCCTCACTTCCAGATCATTTAAATTCTCTTGGAGAAGATATGAAAAATTGTTGCTAACCAAGACAGTGATCTTGCTTGAGTAACAAGGGCAGGAACAAGGAGAAGTCCTTGCTGAATCTGAGAAAATAAATCATGTATGTTCTGTATATATGCATGTTTTGCTGTATTTCAGCAAAAGCCTTTGTTGCTTTATCGGCTGCGAAGGGGGAGGCTCTCCATCACTTTTAGCTGGTGAAGTGTTATTGAAATGAGTTACAGATTTATTCCTTCCCTCTGTATCCATCTCGTTAGTGCTGCCGCGCACGGCTCATGCTTCTCTGGTCATGTGGTGCATTCAGACGGTTGGTTAATTAGTCTCTTCTGCCCTTCAAATCAGGGTTGCATCTGCCGCCAAAAATCAACAGGGCTTCACATATCTATGCTGAAAGATAATCTGTGTCAGTAAATGTGATGAATAAGTAGAGCTTTTTGAATACTCTAATGATCTGTGATACAGCTTTTGTACTATTTGAAAGTGAGTTATTACTCATAGGGTTTGTAATCTTACAGCTTCAAATTTGTGGAGTGTCATGCCGAGCTTCTTTCCCTGGGTTCTTCTTTGTGCCATAGAGTCTAAAACTGAGAAAATACTAAAATTCAGAGATAAAAATCTGAAGTGAAAACTGAGTTAAGGACCTCAGAAATTATGCAAAATCCAGCCAATTATACATTGGCTATATTGTATTTTTTTGAGGTGTTGGAAGGGTACAATGTCAAAGTAATGTCAGTCTTGCCATCAGTTTCACAATGTCTAGGACTTCATTCATGATAACTTTGAAGTACTCAAGAAGTAAAGAAATTCTGACAGCTATAAACTGAGTTAATGCAGAATGAAGGCAGGTTGTACGGCTCTATGTTTGTCATGCTCTGACCACGAAAGAACAAATTTCCCTGTCCTTGAACTGTTTAGACCCCATGGAATCCCCTGGAAAGCTGTGGTTGAGTTATTTCTCATCAAAATTTCACAGAATTTAATCAGAGCCAGAAAAGCAATCATTTTTTGTTTGGATGTTTTATGAGTAACAACATGAGCATCCCATTTGAATTTTATGTTACACTTAGAGCTCTTCATTGCATTGACAATGTTTTGTGATACTCCACAGAGTATGCTTTATTTTTGTTGTTGGGGGAAAAGAGCATTCAGCAAATTGAAATAAACTACCCAGGCTGGATGTCAGTTGCTGTTGTGCAATCATGATAAAATCTCATCTGTAAATGTCATTTAATCCTTTGTCTTATTATTTCCAGGATCAAAGGGAGAGGACCTATTCAACAGTGAAAACCAAGTCCACTTCAGCTTCTATTAATAACCTAAAGCCAGGAACAGTGTATGTTTTCCAGATTCGTGCTTTTACTGCTGCTGGTTATGGAAATTACAGCCCCAGACTGGATGTTGCCACGCTGGAAGAAGCCACAGGTAAGAAATTAGGTTTACAGGAAATTAACCCTTTCTGTAGAGGTAGTAAGTAAGCAAGAAAGGAAAGAGTCGTAAGCAAGAAAGGAAAGAGTCGTAAGCAAGAAAGGAAAGAGTCATAAGCAATATAATTACAATTAGAAAGAATTTACTTCTACAAGAAGGTGGATTTTTGTCTTTGTCTTTTGAAGGATGAGCTTCTTTAATTTCTTTTACCATAGAAGTGACAATTAGTCCCATAATTGGGAGGAGATTTGTTACGTATTAGGTTCTTCTCCTTTGCTGTCCTTCTAATACACAAAGCCTTTTTTTTTTTTTTTTTTAATTCAAGTGCACACTTATTTTTCTCCACAAAAGAAGTGAGTAGTGGTGAGCTGAATAACTCAACTAGATTCTTCTGTAACTGGGGAGAAAAGGAAGCTGGAGATTTCAACCCACAGAGACTTCTCCAGGCCTTTTTTTTTCCATTTAATTTACTGAGGAAAAAAAACTTGATAGTTTTGCTTATGTGTGTGTCTTCAACTGTAAGTCCATCTTTAGTGTTTTTGGAATTCATTGGCAATTTTGTTTAGTAAAGAAAGGCAGTCTCAAAGATACTAAGTTTCTTTCAGTCTCATATAATGTGTTGTAAGCTGTGTAACAAAAAACCTTCTTCCATCAGTGAGACCTGGTCGCCCTGAGCCAGTTCACAGGAACTGTGTCCCTGACAGCTCCACCACTTTGTTGCAGACCCAAATTTGGTTACCCTGTTTTGGAGCATTTCCTTCACATTGACCTTGACATCAGGTCAGCCAGATTTGGAGCTGGGAATGTAGGAATACATGGCCTACGAGTTCAAAGGGTATGGATGCCATACTCTCTTCTGCACCCTATGCATCAGTCTATCTAAGACTGTTTGCAGACACACATTATTGCATCCTGTTAATTGCAGCCAGGTGTCGCCTGAACAGCTTGTGGTTATTCTTAAAATACAGTAGTTAGGTCTTGATTCCACCTTAGTTCCATACAGAATATAAAAACTATAAATAGTGACTAATACCACATATCTAATAGACATAATTGAAACAGTAATTATCGTAATAGCAGCAGTAAGCTGTTATTACTAATATTATTAGCTCTGTGTCTAATAGCATACTTTCCATCTGTAGAAAGAGTCAGTAGCAGAATCCCCATTTTGCAGAATGGGAACCTGAGGTACAGCCAGAAGCAATTTCTTATTTTTTATGGTTTTCTGGAAAACAAATTAGAAGTCTGTCATAATCTGTCATAAGTTTCTGCTAATTAGATAATTTATTGTCCATAGTGGTTTAAAATTAGTACATCAAAATGTTTCCCCAACATTTTCTTAATTATCTGAGTATTTTTTACATACTGAATGTAAGCAGACTGGTAAGATTAGCAAAGATGATTTCAAAGATAAACAGTTTTGACTGGAGTTTGGTCAACATATGGGAGATTAGGAAATCCTATAATAAATGCATCACTGACCACTCTCCTGTAGTCCTTTTCTGACTCAGTTGATGAAAAATGCATATAAACCATGAAGATGCTTGGACAGGATGCACAGCAGGTTTCTTTTGTCACAGGACAGTTATGTGCTTTAAGATGCCATGAAAAATGCCCTGTGTTTTCATGAAAGAAAATTTTTTAAACTAGCATATTTTCCATTATCTAGAGACAACATTCTAAAATATAATTCCCGGAAAGGATAAGCATCCACAATTTCCCATATAGGGTTTTCAGAAAAAAGATAGCAAATTCCATTAAACTCTTCTAAAATTGTTTTGCATGAAAGTATTTGTTTTGTATATTTGTAGTTTTATCAGAATTTACAGACAAATTAAATTATTTCTTTGTCAACATTTTAAGGGAAAACCTTTGTTGGATTGTTTTTTTGGAAATATGCCTCAAAGGAAGTACCATGCAGGTGAACACTGAACCATGTTATGCTACAATTTAGAGGCTTTGGCTTCCCATTATTCCAGTGGATTTCTGAATACAGATTTTTAAAATGACAAAGTGTTTTAAGAAAAAAAATACACATACATATATTTATGTAAGAATATCTATAACAACCATCACATTCAGTTAGTCATGTTGCCTGCCTGGATTTCTCCTGGCGCTTCCACTGGCTGGCACTGTTTGGTTGGCGCTGTTAATTAAGTACATTTTTATATCATGCCCCATTTTCTGAATTGTGATAGAAACTGTAGAGCCACTTTTCAATATTTGAGGAACCTTATCCATTATATTAATATTATCTGCTATGTAAAATATTATACTTGTATTGGATCATATCACACATGTTTGGTATTGCATAGATGTTTATGGAAAAATATTGAAAATTATGAAGTAAACATGCTTTGTAAAGGCAGACTATTTCTATTCTACCCTGCGTTTGCCACAGATCAATCAATAGCTCTAGTCACTGTTTTTTCTGGGAAACAGAAGTCCCTCTGGAAAAGCACACAAATGTATAAAATATCACTTAGGTGTCAATTCTATCTCTTGGTTCACTGAAGTATTTAAAAGTGATTTGTAGCCTGTGGACCTGAAGATGATCCTCCGCTTTTTGTAACTGAAGCAGATTTTTTCACTTATAGAATCACAGAATCAATTAGGTTGGAAAAGACCTCTGAGATCGAGTCCAATCTTTGACTTTGTTACAGCTCTCACTGTTAAAGTAGAAGCACTTGACAAAACCTGGCATGAGATCTTTGCTTCTTCCTTTTTTCATGAATCAGTTTGAATCAAACAAGATTGAAGCACTATGCGTATATAAAATTGATCCCCAAAGTCTGAAATAACAATATTACAAATTTGTATAGAAGGCATAAAGAACAATACTTTAGAAAGTAGTGGTTGGTATACATGGATCCAGTTATCATTCAAGATTTCATGGTGAACTTCGCCAAGAATTCTTTTCCAGAAATTGTGGATTTCAGGTTGCTTACATGAGAAAAGTTTGTTGGAGCAGCAGCACAGCATTTTCACCCAATATCCTTCTTAAAATCTTCCTGGGTGTTTAGATATGCATTCTTCATCCCTACAACCATGTATTTAAAAGCTGGTTTAAATTTACCTCCTTTAAGTTGAGCATTGTGCATTGGATGTGCACATCTCGTAGCTCAGATCAGGTGTCAGCTGTAGCTGAATGCCCAAGTACCAGCTCCCTGTGCCACCCTCTGAGGCTGAGCACTGTTTAACCAGGGGTGAGAGCTTCCCTGTCCTGGTGCTGATTCCCTGTCATCACTATTGTGGCATTGTCAGTGACAGATAGCCATGCATGCACCCCCTGAAAAGACTTTCTGCACCCAAAATCATTCCTCTAAGAAAACTCTTTATTTCTGCCAAGCCACAGGGACCATTCCAGAAGCTGTGTTGTGATTCACCCTTACACCAGCAGGCTGAGTTCATCACACAGAAGAGAGAAGCAGCAGAGTACCTGAACAGAGGCAGATGTCTTAGACTGCTGTCACTGAATTTATGTCAGACCATGCCCACAATCAGCCACCCCCTTTTTTTTAAAGATATAAAAATAAATCATAGATTGCATCCCACCTGCCTTACCAGTTGGCCGGTGTACCATGTGCCCAACATTTTCCAGAGCCCAAAAAACATCGTCTGCTTGATTCCAGAATGTGCCAGTACCCAAAATCTGTGAGGCAGTTATATAGAGCAACCCACTCACATATGTCAGCTTCGATGCACTCATCTTGGCTACTGGACTAGGTGACAGGCTGAGCTGGGGATTTTTCCAAACTTTCTTGGGTGGGTGAAGCTTCACACCCTGGCCATGATGACAGGATGCTGCTTCTTCATCACTTCCAAGTGAGGTTTGCACTGAAGTTCAAAGAGAGAAGGAAAGAGAGTTTAAGGAAATACTGTATTTTACAGAAATTTGACATTCCTTGGGATTGTATGTTTTGATGGCCTAGATATGTTGCAGGAGCTGAGTTGAATGACTTATGCCCCTATGCTGTTGTACAAGACAGTCACCACTTATTTCCTAAAAGCCGCACGAGTGGGATATAGGCAAGTCTACAGTAGCAGCCTACTGACCTGTGTATCTCAGAAAGTTATACTCAAAGATAAGCATTCATTCTTTTTAGTTAAAGAGTAATAATAGTGTGATCTTCCTCATTTGCATTAGAGAAAATATAGAAAAATTAGAAAGTTTCTTCTGGAAATAAAATTAGAGGGGTGTGTGTATGCATGTGTGTGTGATTTCCCTCCAGTGCAGAGTATTCTAAATCTGTGTAGTATAACAAGGAGTTTGTTATTTTGGGGGGAAACAGTTGGTACAGGTCAGTGTCAGTGACAAAATAAATCATGTTGATTGGCTCTCTTCTCCCAAGAAAAGACTGGTTTATTTGTTTCTATGGGAACCTCTGAAGTCTGTGACAGGGGCCCAGTTCTGTGGAATTCATAAAGCCTGGTGTAGACATTCCTGTTCAGTTACCACTACCAGCAGTTAGCCATATTATCATACTATTAATTTAGTTAATCAGCTATCAGTTTGGTTTCTTTTTTTTCCTTCTTGTTCATCTGCTGGCTGCATTTCAGTCGTGGGACAGTTTACGTGGCCTCAGGCCTGCTGGGGACAGATGGAGTTCACCTGTCTAAAAAGGAGAAAAGGATTCTAACCCATGAGTTTGCAGGGCTGATTGACAGGGCTTTAAACTAGGTTTGGAGGGGGAAGGGGATAAGACCAGGCTCGCTAGACGTGAGTCTAGGGGTGGCACACCAGTGTTGGAGGTGAAATCAGTCCAGCTGAAGTGCATCTACACCAATGCCCACAGTATGGGAAACAAACAGGAGGACGTGGAAGGAAGTCTTATAGGTGCAGAAACAGGCTGTCCCTGTGTGCTGAAAGGTGAGCCAGTGGGGGAGAAACCTGGCATGGCTGAATAGGGAGCTTTCACTGGAACTCAAGGAAAAAAAGTTTATGACCTTTGGAAGAAAGGGGCCGGCAACTCAGGAAGCATATAAGGATGTTACTAGGTCATGTAGAGAGAAATCAGGAAGGTGAAAGGCTCAGCTAGAACTCAATCTGGCCACTGTTGTGAAAGATAATAGGGGGTTTTATAAATAAATTTTAAAAAGAAAGAGAGTCAAGGAAAACTTCCATCCTTTTTCGGATGTGGAGGAGAATATTGTAACCAAGGATAATGAAAAGGCTGAGGTCCCAGACGGCCAGAGATTGGCCAATATGACACCCATCCATGAGAAGGGTTGGAAGGAGGATCTGGAGAACTACAGGCAAAGGTCAGCCTATCCTCAGTGCCAGGGAAGATCATGGATCAGATCATCATAAGTATGATCCCACAGCACATACAGGACAGCAAATGGATCAGGCACAGCCATCATGGGCTTAGGAAAGGCAGGTTTTGTTTGATCAACCCAATCTTCTTTTATTACCAAGTTAACCTGCTTAGGGGATGTAGTCCACCTGGACTCAGTAAAGCCTTCAATCCTGACTCCCACAGCATTCTCCTGGAGAGACAGGATGTGCTCTTTGCTGTCTTAAAAAATGGCTGGGTGTCAGGCCCCGAGGGTGGTAGTGAATAGCGCTACATCCAGCTGGTGGATGGTCACCAGTGGGGTTCCCCAAAACTCGATAATGGGGCTAGTCCTCTTTTAATATCGTAGTTGATGATTTGGACACCCTCAGTAAGCTCGCAGACCACACTAAGTTGGGCAGGAGCATTGATCTGCTGGAGGGTAGGAAAGCTCTGTAGAAGAATCTGGACAGTCTGAATTGATGGGCCAAAGACAACTGTATGAGATTTAGTAAGGCAAATGAGATTTAGTAAGGCAAATTGTTGAGTCCTGCACTTGGGTCACAACAACCTCAAGCAGCACTACAGGCCAGGGGAAGAGTGGCTGGAAAGTGGCCCAGTGAAAAAGGACCTGGGTGTGCTGATCAACAGCCGACTGAACGTGTGTCCAGGTGGCCAAGAAGGCCAGTGACATGCTGGCTTGTTTCAGGAATACTGTGACCAGTGGGATTAGTATGGTGATCATCTGTCTGTTTTTGGCACTGGTGAGGCCACACCTCGAGTCCTGTATCCACTTCTGGGCCCCTCACTTTAAAAAGGACATTGAGTTGCTGGAGCATGTCCAGAGAAGGGCAACAGAGCTGGGGAAGGGTCTGCAGCACAAGTCTGATGAGGAGTAGCTAAGGAGGCTGGGGTTGTTTAGCCTGGAGAAAAGGAGGCTCAGAGGTGACCTTATTACTCTATAAGTACCTGAATGGAGCTTGTTGTAAGGTGGGGGTTGGACTCTTCTCCCAGGCAACTAGTGACAGGACAAGAAGACAGAGCCTCAAGATATCAGGGGATATCAGGAAGAATTTTGTCACTGAACTGATGATGAGGCACTGGAATGGGCCACCCAGGGAGGTGTTCCAAGTGCCGCTGTAAGCGGCATTAGTGCTATGGTTTAGTTGACAAGGTGGTGTTCGGTCAAAGTTGGACTTGATGATCTCGGAGGTCATTTCCAACCTAAATGATTCTATGATCTTGTGATTCTGTGATTCCAGGTGACTCTCACTTCCACTGTCCCTGATGTCTCATGCTCTATTCATCTCCTGGTTTAGATCCTCACTGTTATAGACCAGGACAGCTCCACAGAGTTCAGTAGAACTGTGCTTATTTAATGTGTTTGGGTACATGGCCACCTTTATTAGATGTCAGGCAATCAATGTATTTAACAAGCCTCAAGGTTTCTCAGGCTAAGTATTTACATCCTCAGTTTACATTAATGTGACATGTATACATTTGCATATATTAATAGAATTGGCATATCTGAATAAAAAGAGTGATAATGTGTGGATATTCTAGCATGTAAATCCTCTGAAGCATGGAGAATTCCATTTTGTATTAATGTGGAAGCACCTTTTTGTTGCTAACAGAAACAAATGGTAAGTAATAATAGCCATTTACAATGATTAATAGCAGTAAGAGATTGAAATATGCTACCTAGGAAATCTGTGTTAATAGTGTTTCAGCTCAAACATTTTTCTTAAAGACACTATTTCCTTGGAAACCATCAAAGTCATATCAACGAGTTTTAGAGGGGAGGCTAGGAGCAGTTAGGGATTACTCTCCTACTGTCTGTCCTCACAGGGGTATCCAGGACTTCCCGTTTAGGAGGGAGTCAAAACAGAAGGCAGCAAAGCAGTAGTAGGGAGTGGAAGTGACTGGTGCTAGTGGTGCTGGCTTTCAGCTAATGGCTGTACCACTCTGGTCAAGGAAATTCCAGCTTGGCTTCTTTATATTCAGTGTAGACAATCATTAACTCATACAGCATTTACTTGAATTTCCAATAGAGGCCCTTCTGTAGACTAACTTTATCAATGTTATTGTTTCAGACAAAGGCAGTCTACAATAGTAGACGGTCTACAATTCATGATGATTGACTTAAATTTTTGAAGTTCATGTGTAGGGATTAATTTTTAACTAATCTCACCTCTGTGCTCTTTTTGTAGCTACAGCTGTTTCCAGTGAACAGAATCCTGTTATTATCATAGCTGTGGTTGCTGTGGCAGGAACTATCATCCTGGTCTTCATGGTGTTTGGATTCATCATCGGACGAAGGTATTGCGTCTTTGATGGATATAAGCACATGTGACATCACCACTCTTGTGAACTCTTGAGACACAGTCGAACCTGGGATAGTAATTTGCAAAACTGAAACAGAAATAATTCTTAGTAAGAACAGTTTTCCTTTAAATCCCATTATCAATTATATGGTTTGTCCTCTTACTTTGACAAGATACTTATATCAAGATGTTCTTTTTCTCCTATGTAAATGTGCTATAAAAGAAACCCTTAGCAGGTTCTTTACCTGTACTCCTCAAAGTCTCTTTCTGTTCAGTTTTCTCACATGGAGAAGTCTGACACTTTATGTGATCAGCCTTTAAATTACTTTACATTCAGGAAAAAGAGACACAGCAGTAAGTTTAAGAATAACCCCATGTAAAACAGTGTTCTGCTTTCAAGTTCTTTAATCCTCTGTTTTATCTATAGAAGCCTTTCACCAGAACTAGATTTTTTTTCTCTAGGACCTGTCCTGACTGGTATTTGATATAAAAGCCTTTTGATTGCAACTGTTCATGGTTTATTTAAAACTCTGCTGTCAATAGAATTATAGGTGCAAGTTTCAAAGGGCCTACAGCAGTTAGGTGCTCAGTGCCTGAAAATCCCAGCCTGCAGAACTGATTTTGTCAAGACTTTAGATGTGAGAAGTAAATCATTATTTACCAGTAAAACTGATGTTTTACTTTCTTTTCAGGCATTGTGGCTATAGCAAAGCGGATCAAGAAGGGGATGAAGAACTTTACTTTCATTGTAAGTGTTTTGCTCTTTTTCTCCCCTTTCAAAAATTCCTAGTTGCAGTAGTGTAGACAATACTAAACCAAGACTCCATGAAAGATAATGCCATAGGAAATTCAGAAATTCTGTGTAAATAGCAAGTGGGAAGTTAAACACTGTAAAAATGTGACCTACACAAAAAGAATGCAGATTGAAGTCAACATTGTTCACACAGATGGTTTTATTTCTACACATCTATGATATACTATTGTTCTCGTTCTGCATTTTTTGTTTTCTTTTGGTTGCTTTGAATACATGTTTCACGTTGTCCTAATGATCCCTCTGAGGTGCAGTATTCAAGAGACCTTTGCCTAAGTGACTATTTGATCTTTACCTCAGGCAAACTTCAGATTAAGAAAGTGTGAGTCACTGCATCACCCTAAAATGAAGCTGTTCTGCTCAAAAGCTGTGTTCTGCTACTGTGAATACAGTACCATCAATATTTGCACAACATAATATCCTCAAAACCAGAATATTTAATATGAATAGAAAGGTCAGCCACTTCATTACTGTTCTGTGATCTAGAATTACTTGCCTAGCTAAGAATAGTACCTAAAGCCCCTCATACTAAAACCACGTCTACCATCTCAACTTATACTAGAACCCTGGGAAAACTCAATAAAATCCATTTTTCTTGGGTTAATGACAATTGAAAATCTAAGGAGAGAGGAATGTTTTCATTTCTTTTCGAATTAGTCATTAATTCAGGAAGTGTGGTAAACTAAGTTGCAAAAAATTATTTTGAGCAACCATAATTGAAAGAATCACAGAATTAAACTGAACATAAGTTCTGGCACAGAAAAATGCCTGGGTTTTGAGTCTTCTCCCATCCCTGGTCACTCTCATATTAGTACAACTTCCATTTAGTCATGCTAGGCTGTATTTAGCCTTTGTTGTCTACCAAGTTGTAGTTTAGTTGTAGTTTAAATCCATCAGATTATTATGGTTTTTTTATGAAAGCAATAGGGTTTATTTTAGATGTGTTAAAATCATAAGCTATTATCTGAAAGTAATGTCACATGGAAAATGAAGTAGCCTCTAGTCATAAATTCTTAGCATTTTCTCAATGCATTTCTCTTTAAATTAATAGTTCTAGCCAAAGATCCACTCAAAATCAGATCAAGGTTTGGTTTTACTTTTCTTCCCTGAAAAGATCAGCTGGAAATTGGTCATATTTCCCAAATTTGGGTGTGTGGCTACCTAAATTCTTTAAATGCAGTGAGTGTCAAATCAAGTAGTGACATCTTTGCAGCTTTAGTCAGTCAACTCATAAACTGTGCGAGAAATGTGGAAAATAATAATGAGTTAAGAATTATTTATCATGCACTACGCAGTGCAGCGTATTTTAAAGAATTTGTCAAAAATCTCATTTTACTTAAATGCTACTCTTCTGGGAGTGATGGATTTGAAATTTGCCTCTCATAATGCATTATAAGCTCTTCACATCTCCAGAAGAGCTACTGCTTTTACTTTTAAATTTCCTATTATGTCATTGAAGGAAAAGATCAACTATGTATTCTTGTATGTCAGTATATAAAGAAAAGAGATACACTAACTAAATAATGTCTTATTTCCATTATTGGTGACTTTTTTTTTTAAATTTAAGTAAAAGTGCAAATTAATTAATGTGAAAGCTGCTACTTAATAAATGATAGTTGATCCAGAACTGGTGAGATTTTATAAATGTTCTTTTCCCTCATTTTACTTTTAAGAAATCTAGTTATCTAGCAAATTAGTCTGAATATTGAGCGTATACAATCTTCCTGAAATCATGGCACCAAATATAAGTTACTTCTTACCAAATTAGTTTTTCATTGTCTGTTGGTTGTAGGAGTAGAATTTAATTTCATTTAATAGCCATGTACAGAATGAGATTGAACCCAATGCTGTGGTCACCAGCTTGGTCACAGAGCTGTGAGCACCAGTTTGGTGGCCTTTTGCTCCATAACAGCTAGACAACATTCTTCTGCCCTGAAGTACCAGACTGGATTTCAAAAATGTAACTTACAACAAGCACTTAGAACAAAAACTTACAAGCAAACATTTTTAAAGCAGATTTTAAAGGCAGTGCATTTAATGGACTATCATATATTTCATTTCAGTTCCCTTCATTTCTCTGTGACCTCAAGTGCTACACTTGAAGATACAAGTACAATGGAGGAGTTTAGTCAAGCAATTCAGATTTATATTTGGTTTCCTCCTCCCTTTTTCATCTAACAATGTCTGCAAATGCAGGCCAGCATTATTTCATGTTGCTATGCCAGGATAGCCTTGGCCTGTCAAAATGTTTTATGACAGCTCGAGCAAAGAACCATCAGAGGCCCACTTGAGATTCGCAAGGTTACTTCCAGTCCAGGCCCTTTATCACAAACACAAGAGGATGTCTCCTCCATCTCTTTGCCTTAAAGCACTACTACTGGAGGTCAACCTACTGCTTAATTCTCATTTTGTCCAGTCTCTTTTGGTTTTAAGAAATAAATATTTATAATTCTAAAAAATTGCAGCATACAAATTTCCAATACAACTAAAAGAACATCCATTTAAATACATGATGTGACAGATAACAGCATCTGGGCAACATTTAAAAAAATTTCTCTGGCTGTAAATTCATTATATTAGTGAAACAATTTCTCTAGGTTGTTTTTGATTTTTTTCTTTCCTTATGGTTTGTGGATTTAGGTCATTAATATCATCTAAAACATGAATACACATGATTACCAAGCTCTTTTTCAATGTATTTGAAATTTAATATATTTTATGTTAAATAAAAAGAAGACAATGCAACTGTAAATTATTTATGTTTTATATTGACTTTTGATCCTGTTCTTGTGTATCAGTATATCAATTAACAGAGGAACATTTTTGCATTTTCCGGTTGAGTTTTAATTCACTGATTTAATTAAAGCTCAAGAGTATAATCCTTGTGAGCAAATTTATTTCATAAAAATTGCTTGATTAATAGATTTCCAGGAGCTCTACTATCACCAGGAGTTTGTATTTTGACCAGAAGAGCAAAAATAATTTACCTGAATCATCAGCAAACTAAGGGGAAAAAAGTGCATGCTGGCCAGAGCACTGTGCTGCCTGAGTTGCACTGAGCATGGAGAAAGAATGAGCAAAAAACAAGTTGTTGCATATTATTCACTTAGGGGCTTGAGAGGGGATATAATTGTGCCACAGAGGCCACTTTCCCTTCCTGTGCCTTTACAAGTTGGATACAAGTGTTTGTCACGTTCAAGAAACACACCTAAGAATGTAATTTCTAGGTGCTGTGAATAGTTTGGCTATTGCCACATCCTACAAACAATATTATATTCAATAGTTTAAGCGAATTCAGGGGGGTGGAGGAGCCTTTCAAATCCCACTAGAGGGGAGAAGTAACATGAAGAGATGCTGTTTACACATCCTGGGTGAAGAGGACAAGATGTCCTTACACAGAAAAGAAACTTTCACGTCCTCTGATGGTGTTATACCCTTTCCCTTGCTTTGTTTTTCCTCCCACTCAACCCTTGCATTTTATTCCATTAAGCACTATTTAATATTTATTACTTCTTTCAGTTCAAGAGGAGATGCAGATGCTAATGTTAGTAGTTTTTCAGAGATGGGATTGTGTATCCTTGTGTCAGCATGCTTGCAGATGATGCCTAAAACTAAGGTTGCCTCTCAGAGAGGCTCTGACTGAGGCAGCATGGAAACAGGTTCACTCTTCCAAGGAGCACTCCGCATAATGAAATTCCTGGGCTTACTGCACAATAAGTGCTTTTGCTTCATCACAGTCATGCTTTCTTACATCATTACAGTTAAATTTCCAGGCACCAAAACCTACATTGACCCTGAAACCTACGAGGACCCAAATAGAGCTGTCCATCAATTCGCCAAGGAGCTAGATGCCTCTTGTATTAAAATTGAGCGTGTGATTGGCGCAGGTAAGGCTGCCGTGGCTTCCTGATTCAACTGTTCCATTTAGCCGGGATCGAAACTCATACATCATAATGACAGGCAAATAATTATACCTCAGGTATAGAAGAACTTTTTGCATTCGCCAGAGTGGTTAAGAGCAATGAAGCTGCACTCTTCTAAAATGTAAAAACAAATAGGGGAAAAGCCCAACAACAACTGAAAAAACCCAAATAAATGAGTAAATTAAAAGTCTTGCTTGACATTGAAAGCTTATGGGTTTTTAATCATGTATCTGCTGTTAAAATTGGAACTGGGGGAGTGGGCCAGTCGTGCTGCCTATTATTTACTGTCAGAGTAAAGGCGGTAGGCATTCGTGCATATTCTGCTCACTTGCCTTTTGCAAGGGGGCTTTTTGACCTCTGCAGCTTTGTTCATGTGAGTAAGGAAAGCTGGCTGCATTACAAAATCTTAAATAGAGAATAGGAAGGTCTTGTTTCTGTGTAACAATATCTTCCCTAAGGCTGTTTTTTCTTCTACCATTTTTCTTTTTGATATTTTATGAATACAAAAAGTTATTGTTTAACTTCTTATGACTGATTGTAATTGCACCAGCACTACATTGCATTTTTTTCTCTTGAACTGTCTACCACCTACTTAAGCCATGGTGTTCATGCTCTAAAAAGGCAGTTTCATTTGTTTGCATTAATAAGATATGTGACATTTTTATTGCACTACTCCATGTAGTGAAATTAAGTTTCCGTGAGTAAGAAAAATATCAAATGCTTCAGATTCCTAGAGGAAATGTTCTTTTGCTTTCCTGTTGTTTTTTATAAGTATTAGTAGAATACTTTCAAAATCACCCTGTAGTTTGGTACTGTAAACTACATGTTGTGGTATTATTTAAAAACAGAAGAAGTATCTCTAGAATAAGTTGTTTTACCTGTAAAAAAATCTTTACACTTAGAATTCACAACGCCTTTTCAAAGTAACCTCAGTCATGTTGAATCATGTCTTAATCAAGGAATAGTAGCATTGAAATTAACCACACTGCTGAGCAAATTATTCCTTCCATGAGTAAGAGCATAAGAATCCAGCCCTTGCTAACTAATAATTTTTGTGATGCTAGAATGGCAGCATCTCTTCTAATAAATACGCAATAGGCAAGATTAGCATAGAAAAATTGCTGAGCTTTATCTTTTCTTTGAGTTAAAAAGCTACCAGCATAGCAACAGTTCAGAGCACAAAGATGTATTCAGTTGGATTTTGCTAATGCCTTCTGAGAAAAATGCTGAAAACACTGGAAGTGCAGAGTATTCAGTTTAAAATGCATTTTCACTGTTATGACAAATTCCAGAATGTTAATTTTCTTGACTGCAGGTGAATCTATTCTTGATTTTAATGAGTATAACTGTTAGCAAAAATAACTAACGTGTGTCAGTAGTCATTCTGAAGAAAGTTAATTAGGAGTGCAGTGGTGAAAGCGTATTGTGTATGGCATTTAGCTATGGCTTTAACCTGTTGATGTAAATAGCAAACAGGAGTGAAATGAAATGCAGTCCAGGAACAACAGAAGCGAACAGACCCAAATCAGCAGCTGAAACTCATACATCAAAGAAGAGTAGGGAATTTCTGCTAGGGACAGCACCAGAAAAGCCACTTAGCAATCTCAATATGCATCAGCAATGCTGGCCACATCAACTGTTGAGTAGTGCCATGTCTCTCAGACACACTCAGGGTGCAAGTATGCTTGCTCAGTTTGCATGAGGGATATGTGCTTTCCTTGCCAACATTTTCATTGCCATCCCGCTGCGGCCACCTGTCAGATACAGAATATGGTGTCCACTATGTTAAGTTGTTCATACCACACATCCTTTGTTTTAGCCTCTGCTTTGTTGACATGCTGAGCTGGTGGCTGTGCGGCTGTGCAGTGTTCCCTCTCTTGTTGTCATATTTTCTGATTTATTTTTGGGCATCATTTCAGCTGAGTATACTATTTTCTTGGGAATAAAAGTAGTTCATTGGCTAGCATCCTGGCCTGAAATGCATAACATACAAGTTCAAGTTCCTGGTTTGCCTGGGTGTGTGTGATCTGCCTTTGTAAATCAATCAAAATCAGATCACAGCGAGCTGGAAAGGAGTTAAGCCTTAGTGTCTCCTGTGCCAAGTATCCTAATTACCTGGCTCTGAAATATCACAGACACACAGGCACACTCCTATACTCAGGGCTTGTTTTCGGCATGGAATGAAAAAATTTTGGAAGGTACTGCTAGAGAAAATTGTTATCCTCTAGTAAGTTCTTGCGGCTAAGAGCTGTGAGTGAGGTGAGTAGTGAATTCATTAATAGTCATCCGTGTTGCTAATGAAGTGCAGGAGGGAGGCTAAGGCATCAAGCTAGGGCCATGAGCAGCTAGTTGTTGTGTATGTAACAGCTATACCTCGTGGCATACTTATCTCAGTGCCCAAGGATGGTTGAGGATAATATGCAGGCAGGAGCACTTGAGTTGTCAATTACCTTAGGTACAGAGTGGTATTAACAGAGGTACATGGAGTTGGTTTGAGCTAGCCTTGGTTCAGCTAGCATAGAATGCGAGGGACAGGAGTTTGATTCTGTATACTGTCACCTCCTGTAAGATTCATAAAAAGAGCCATCCTGAGTGGAGATTTACTCAGACAAGTCAGTTGGAAATGGTCAAAGGCATGGTCAAAGTTCTACCCTTCTGGATGAACTGTGAAGCCAAGGCCCAGATACTGCTTTTTTCTTACCCAAAGCTCTGCTTGGGGCTGATAGGAGAACAGTAGTGTTCAAATACTGATGGTGTCATAAACAAGACTTCTTGCAGTCCATCTGTTAGAACACTCCAACATTTATCTCTTCAGGCATTCAGCCCAATTTCCAAGCATCTCTCTTCACTGACAGCCAGACACCTTGACAGTGTGCATGTCCACTTAAGTCCTGATCCCACAAGGTTTCTCCCAAAAGGATTCTCTCATCAAACTCTCTATGTAGGTCTTGCCTAGTTCAGTCATTTTTTTCAGCACTCATTCTGAAACATGTCTTAGATTAGGTGTGTCTGCGTACTTGTGTGTGTGTAACAGCTTAATGTTAAGGCACTCCACAGGTATGCAGGAGATTAATTTCTGGCTTGATTTGATTTGGAGGAGGGACATGGAATCATCTCTCAAACTCCAGATGGATTTGAAAAGTACCAGATTATTAAATATTTTTGCAGTTAATCTTTGTTTTTAAAGAGAAGTTCACTTTTATTCAGTGTAAGATATGTTACTACCCTTTTCTTCTATGTATACACGAAGATTTTTCTTCCTGTCTGCACAATTGGAGATCTCATTTTTGCTCTCTGCTGACACAGCTGTAAGGCAAGGGACAATTCTTAAATCTTTCATAATCTTGGTGATAGTGAGGTAGATATATTGCCATTCAGCTCCACATCTCACATGCTTCCATCCTCTTTCGTCTCTGAAGGAGTCAAATTACTTCTCTTTCAAATTTGGTTGTTGGGGCTTTATTTTTTTTGTATTCTTTCTGGCTGTTTGGTCTTTTTTATCACAAGCTTCTTCAAGTTTTAATTGTCTGTTAGTTTAGAACCTTTTAAAAACTTGCAGCATTTGCTTGTGTTTGTTTAATGTAACAAAATTGTTATAAGTCACACCTTTCATTTCATAATCTGTAAAGTAAATTATCCTGCTTGAAGGTAATAATGTAGTGCTTCATTTAACACCATAAGGATGCTAAATTAAAAGCAGCTCTGCAGGAGCTGCCTTTTGAAAGAAAAAAGTCCATTGGAACTAAAGATAGCAAGGAAACCATGTAGAGCAGAATGACATTTTTACGTAGGAATAATATAACTCTTTCAATAATAGTGTTTTCTTATGAAAGCCACTTCATTTTTTATTTTCTATTTTTAAAAAAAATGCAAGAAATTACTAACAAGTCTTTTAAAATATCCAAATGGCAGGTCTGTCAGTTGGCTTAACTGAAGTGTTTATTCCATAAGGGTCAGCAATTCATTTAAGGTGCATGCCGAAGTAATCCATTTCAAATGTGAATGCATTAAATTTAAACTCACACTTAGGTGGCTATTTGAATCAAGGCCTAAATAAAATACTGATATTCAGAGTAATTCAGCATCGATCTACTTCATTTTAGGAGAGTTTGGTGAAGTGTGCAGTGGGCGTCTAAAGCTTCCTGGCAAGAGAGACGTTGCAGTAGCCATAAAAACTCTGAAAGTTGGCTACACTGAGAAGCAGAGGAGAGATTTCCTGTGTGAAGCAAGCATCATGGGGCAGTTTGACCATCCCAACGTGGTTCACTTAGAAGGAGTCGTTACCAGAGGTAAGCAGCAGCTCAGTCTGTCAGTCAAATAACGACACCATGGCAGAAATTACTCTGCCTTATTCATGGTCAAAGATTCAAATTATAAACAGACTGCACTCTCCTAATGGATTTTCTCCTGATGCGTAACTAACTAAAACAATACTTACTTTATGCTGCAACCTGAGGAAAAAAATTTAGATGCACGCATGATTAAAAGATGAAGTACTTTGAAACATATTATTTTTCTAGTTTCATTTAGCCTCAAAGACCATGAAGAGAGATAAGGTTTCTCATGTCCTTTCGTATTATCTGAGGTGTCATTATTCCAGAGACCTGTTCACACAGCGGGAGTTAGGAGAGCACACTGACGTTTTGATTTGTATGGTTCGATTTTGTGAATCATGGCCACTTTCCATGCAGATATTTAAGAAATTAGAGCTCTCTAACAGTGCTGGAGGGCTCAGAAATGTTCAATGTCTGAATGATTCAGTCATTCAAAGGAAGAATGTGTGTTTTATCAAAAAAAGCATTCCATTTGTTTTACAGTTCTCAAATATCTGTCTTCTTTTCTTTCAGGGAAACCAGTCATGATTGTAATAGAATACATGGAGAATGGGGCCTTAGATGCATTTCTTAGGGTGAGTACCAAAATGAAAACATATATAAAACTGACATATATTATATATTGACACTTTTTAAAAATATGTCTTATACTTGTGCATATATGTATACATATATATATGTATACATGCATGATATTAATATAATTTAAATGGTTTTCAGGTTGAAATGGAGTTCTGTCAAATACTAGCAGCTCTCTGTTATTTCAGCAAAACCAGACCAGAAATGAGAGGATCAGACAGGATCATGTGGGGACATTTTAGGAATTTATGTGATTTAGTGTGGCATAGACATTGTGGGTTTTATTATAGCCACCAGTTGAAATTAAAACCACTGATACCTGAAGCCAAATCTTCTGTCTTTTGGGAGCAGAATTTTATTGTGTCAGCATGGTGGAAATCAGCATAAAATAATCCCTAAATGAACTATGATTCTGTTTAAGTGATGAACAAATAAAAAATAAATGCGAATTTAGAGCAATTCAGTGTTTTTTAAGTATGTTCTGAACTCACCCATTCTGACTCCTTACCAGGTGTGCAAGACAGTGTGAGGTGATGTGTAAACACTGTATAGAGAACAGAAAAAATATATATTTTTAAAATAAACTCCAAGCTGTGAGTGAAAATTATCAGTAGCTAGGTTTACAAAAAGGAGATAGTTCTTATTTTCTTGATCCAAATAATTATCCTGCGAGATGAAGAGCATAGGAGCAAGCTATAAGAACGTTAGGAAATATTCATTCAGATAATCTCTCTTAAAAGTGACTTGCCATGAGTTAGCAAGAAATGTATAGTGGTTAGCAAGTTTTGTTACTATCAGGACATTAATTACTCAGATTTCTCAACTGGATGCATTGCTTTATCTCTGAAGAAAGTGTAAGTGAATTTCTTTACCACAGAAGGAGTAAATAAGCAGAAAGCTGAAGTCATTAAACTAGTTCTTCTTTCTCTTCTCAGCTATACTAACAAGAATCACTGCTGCTTTCTTCCCTCCAGAAACATGATGGGCAGTTTACAGTCATTCAGCTAGTGGGAATGTTGAGAGGAATTGCTGCTGGAATGAGATATTTGGCCGATATGGGATATGTACACAGGGATCTTGCAGCACGCAATATTCTTGTCAACAGCAACCTTGTTTGTAAAGTATCAGACTTTGGCCTTTCCAGAGTTATAGAAGATGATCCAGAGGCTGTCTACACTACAACCGTAAGATAAATCAACAGGTTTCATAGTTTTGAGATGTGGTTATTAAGAAGAATTGTATCTTCTGGAGGGTATAGATGAGAGGATAAGAGAAATGCATTAATTGCCTGGGAGATGTTAACTGGTCAAAAGGAAGAGTCTCTGCAGAAATCTGTCTCTAATTAGGCTTAGAACATACATTGTAAGAACATACATATTTATTTGATAAAGTTCTAAGAATTTTGTATAGTGTCTTCATTATTTCATTCCTCATGATTTTTTGATTGAAAAAATAAGGAAGTTTTAACCACAAAAATTTTAAACATCTAATTTACTATGAGTCAATTAAAATATTTGTAGGCTATTACTATTTTTCAGGCTGAATTTTATCTCACCAAAGGGTTGAGTAGCTTGAGGCTAGTCTGTGACAAAGCTCACCTCCTATGCTTTCCCTTGCTTTTGGGTGGGACGCCTTTCTTAAATACGCATTCATCAGGCACAGTATGCTCTTTATACTTTTGTTGAGCCAGCTCCACTTTCCCACCCATGGGGCCTCCCTGTACCTATTTTCTCATGCTGAGGGAAGGAGGGGCCCCTGGAATCTGCTCCAACAGGCACAGGGATCCAGGAAACCACACTGGTGTTCACAGCTGTCACTGCTGCCGTTGGGCTCTGAGTGGGATCCTGGTCTAAAAAAGTCAGACCAAGATTTCAGAGGAGCCATACGACAAGTCAGTGGGATTTGTATGCACAGGTTGGGATTCCCCTCATCTAGCTTCAGCCAGCCAGGAGTCAGATGGCTAGTGTAAATCAGACATCTAAGCAGCCCTTTAAAATCAGTGGAGGGATAAGCATTTCCAGAGAAATACATCCAACTTAGCTTATACAAGTATCTAAGTGTCTATGTTCCAAGTGTTTTAAGATGCTAAACTTCCTTAGACACCTTGGAAAATTCTTCAATCAGTCAAACATAGCAGGTCATGTAAGTGCTGCTTTTGATGTTGATGGAAATAATTATAAATGCATTCTATGGGGTGATATGAAAATTCTGTGGGGGAAAAAAAGAGAACTTTCTTCTTTTTTTTTTTTTTCTCTTAGGGTGGAAAAATTCCAGTGAGATGGACAGCTCCAGAGGCCATTCAGTACCGCAAATTTACATCAGCCAGTGATGTGTGGAGTTACGGAATAGTTATGTGGGAAGTAATGTCTTATGGAGAACGGCCCTACTGGGACATGTCAAATCAAGATGTAGGTTTGTCTGGTTGTGAGTGTGCGTGTGTGTTTGTAAAACAGAAATTACACACTGTAAACAAATACATATGTATTTCACTATAAATACATAAAATGCTGGTTTAGAAACAAGATTTATCAAAGTACTGTATGGTTGTCACAAAATGAAAAAGTTAAGAAACTTTCACTTTTTACCAAAATCAAAATCTTTCTTCTGCCACATGGATATTGAAGGTTTTTGTCCCAAGTATCAGTTAAAACTGGAACATCCAAAATAGTAATATGTGCTCCTCACTTTACTATGCTTAAGCATGGAAAGAATTAATTTTTTCCAAGAAAAATAATTCTGAGGTTTCTGACCTTCGAGCAATGATTAATTATTTGAAAAAAGTTGTTAAAATCTGACTGGCAGTTAATGACCTACTTTGGCTTTTTCAAGTTAATTATGCTGATTTAACAGTACCCTTTTTTGCATAAAATATGATCCAGAGCAACAGGTCAGCAGTAATAGAACAGATGGGTGCTAATCTTGATTTCTGACAGGAGTATCTATTAATATAGAAATTATACAGGAAAAAGCCATACAGGTGTGAAAGATGTCAGAAAGAGTCTCATTTAAAGTTTTTCAGGTGGGGGCTTGAGTGGGATTTTTAATTGTTATTTTAATTTTTGATTGAATGATCAACATCAAAGTTGAAAAGAAAAGATAAAAGTGTAGATGATGAGTCAGTTTGGCACAGTGCAAAGTTGTTAATATTTGACAGGTCTCAGTGTCAAAGATTTCATGGACTGTCAAAATATGGGCAAACAAGTCCTTGGGGCAGAGAAAGAGAAATATTTACATTCCCCAGACACCCAGTAGAGTTTCATTTCTTTTGACACCTTCCTTCTGTACTAGATTCAAACATAAAAGAAGTCTGACAGGAATATAAGATGCCTCAAAGGCAAACCCTACCTATCTTTCAGGAAGCAATAAGGAAAAACTTTTAAATAGAGGAGAAATTTTGATATCTTTATGCTTCTTATTAGATTTTGAACAGTATTCCTTCTATTGAAAACTGCTTGTTAAGCACATGACCGAGCCTCTTTCAAAAAATAGCTAATTGCCACTTCTTACGGTTTTATCCCTTTTTAGCATCTTTCATGATAACCATCAATAACACATAGTCAAAAGTTGCATCAATTGCTTGGTAAAATAATTCCAAATATTCTTGTATGCTGTGATCTTCAAGCATGTCCTACACCATATACACATCCTACCAAGCCCATCAATGATCTGTGACGCAAATTTTAGAATCGCCTAATGGTTTGTTATTTATTCTCCTACAAAGTCACCACTTGGAGTATTTAACGGGAATGAAAAATTCTAAATGTGTTCTTCTAATTTTGCACTCATTTTATATGTTTTAAGTGTATCATTTTGCCTAAAAGTGGATGTGGGTTTAGTCATAGACCAGACCAGGTTTCCTAAATAATAGGCCTCCCTGACTTTGTATCTTTAGATAGCATTTCTTTAATTCTGCCCTTCATCCTTTAAGTCATTGCATTAGACTGATGGAGGATACATATTTGCATTGTGAGCTCTTTTCAAGCAAAACCCTCCTTTTAGCAGTGACCTGGAGCTAGGGTACACCAAAAGAACATTCATCCTCCAAACTCCCTGCGGAGGCCAAGCAGGCTGAGCACGGATGATAGACAGAGTTGTCCCAGCTTCCCCGAGCAGTGGGCTCACCTCAGCTTAATCCTTGCTAGCAGGAGTAGCCCTCAAAACCCCATTCCCCTATTAGACCGCTGATGTTCTTGCTCTCATTTTGTTACTGACCCCAGAGCAGATTGGTTCTTCAGAAAAGGGCAAGGCTATACTTCTGGATTTCTTACCATTATTATAATAATTAATTTGTATTATTATTATATGACCATAATCACAGTTACAACATTACATTTTCTGGTTACCCATATTCAATATCTCCTTGTTGGCATCCAGTATTTGAAGTGAACAGACATGGTCCTCTTCTATTCTGCTTTACATCCTCAGATAGCCTGATTATGATAAAAGCAGAGTCTGAACAGCATTCCTTTTTACTCTTTTTGCAGCAAAAGCAGAATTTCAAAAAAAAATTGTGGGAAGTGTAAATAATATAAATCAATTCTATTAGTAAGAACTCCAGCTGTTTCCTCTTTGTGGATTTGCTTATTTAAAAAAAAAAAAAAATCCTGCATCTATTTTATTATCGTTGAGTACTGGTTTTTTGAACCCCACCTCCTTTCTCAGTAGAGTGGACACTTGTCGTACTTCACTTATCAATATTTTAGAATATTTTTTCAGTGTTTTGGATATTCATAGCAATTCCATCCATCTCTAGCTGACTCATTATTTTATATCTCTGTTTCACCCCTCTTGCTCCAAATACACATCAGAGAAGCTGATTTTGATGAATCGCCAAAGCCTTTCAAAAACAGTATCATCACCTTGATTCTCACTTCTCTTTGGGTTTCTCTGCAGATCGTAGTGAATGGGAAAAACTTTTTCTGATCCTTTCATTCGTGTTTTTACTCTCCCTTACTCCCTTACTCCCTTACTCCCTTACTCTTGGGTATAGTCTTATGTAGTATTAGCAGTTCTAAGGGTATTAGATATTTTGGTGGTTGCTTTGTTGTTGCTGGCACCTGCTTTTTCATTCCTCATTGGTGATCTCTGTCTTCTGACCTCTTAAGCAACTACTTTGTTTGTGGTAAATCATATGTGGCATGCTCAAATTGTTTAATACCTTTGCCGTTTAGAAGGTCAGATATTTCTGCACTACTTTTCACAGCACAGCAATTGTCCTGTACACACTGTAGCTTATTTTTCATTTTTATTCCACTAGTAGTTCTAAGCATAAGGAGCTGTTCTTTTCTTATTCGTCTTAATATAGCTCTAAAGGATCTTACATTTTACTTTTAGTGATTCTTTCCTATATAATTCTGTTCTTCCAATTTCCCTGTTCTTCCACAGAAAACCTCTCTCCACACCCTCTCTGACAGACAACTTCAACGTTTCTAAAAGGTCACTGCACTCCTTCTTCAAGGTGTGGATGTTTCTGCAGGAATTGAATATTTCTCAGTCATTTTTGAGCTGTAGGACAGTACTGTCATTCTAAATGTTCAGAGAGAAAGCTGAGGCCTAGGGAGATGAGGCAACTACCCTGAGGTCAGAAGGACATTCTGTGACACGAACCTGCAGTCAGTGCCCTACCACTGGGCTATGCCTTCTCTTTTCATAAAATTTCTTTTATGCAAAAGGTTTTGATACAAAACCTGGCTGGATTTCAGCCAGCTTTTTGAAGGTCGTTCTGTATTGTCTGCAGTTCTACTTTTCAGTCCACTGCTTTTGCGTTTTCTCACACAACTTACAGAATATTTTTGTCTGAGGTTATTATTTTTATTAAAACCTGGATATTCACCAACATTTATTATAGCAGATCTACTTCCCAGAACTATATCCAGAGCAGCTTATGTTCTTGCTTTCTCTACAAAATGAGGGAGAAGACAGTCCTATGCACCCCCCTTCAGGAACAAGCACCCTTCCTTAGCAATTCTAATGCTGCTGTGTCAGTCAATGTCAGTATACTTGAAATCCCCCATGAACAGTGTTTTAGCCCTTTTTCACTAGCTTTTCTTATCTGCCTTGCTTCCTGATGTGCTTTTTTATTCTGCCCTCAAGGTTTACAGCAGTTTGCTGTGATTTTACTTTATCCATTTTTATTTTTTTCACTTAAATCCAAATGGACTTGGTTAAGGAAGTCCATGGGTGGGTGTAATTCTTAGTTCAGACATTTATGCTCTCCTTTGATCATATCATCATCCAGCAGCATCTTTTATTAAATCTAACTTTCTGTGATACATTAAAATAGTATTTACCCAGGTCTTTCTCTCTCACATGGCACAGTTCTGCTGCTTTGTCATTAATATAACATGCTAGACATAGAATACAACTTTTTTTCCCTAACAATTTCTATCTGCTACACATTTTTCTTGTATCCTTTTATAATACCTTCAGGCTTCTTGTATTTTATATGTGCATGCACAGATATCTATCCATTTAAAAGTCAGTTGCTTCTACCACACACTCTTTCATAAAAGCCTTGGGGCAAGTAATAATGCTTTCTGAAATAACTCCATTTATCAATCTATCTGTTACTCCCTTGGTGAATTTAATTGTTGTTCCCTGCTACTCACTTGTCTAGGTAATATAGCTATGTTCTGCACATATAAAACAATATGCTTAACAAGTCCAAAGATAAATCTGGGGAAATTATTTGAAAACCTGAAGGCTAGTGTCAAAACAACAGACTCATATTTTTGCAACACTGATGGCAAATCTTAGTTTATTGATTTTTAGTTTTTTATTTTACTTTTTCTTATATATATATGAACTGGGTAGCAGTACATATTCTTTAAATTACCGTTGATGAAAAATGATTAACTATGTTGGCTACTAGGTTATAAAAGCAATCGAAGAAGGCTATCGTTTGCCAGCACCCATGGATTGCCCAGCAGGACTGCACCAGCTGATGCTGGATTGTTGGCAGAAGGAACGCGGTGAAAGGCCAAAGTTTGAGCAGATAGTTGGCATTCTGGACAAAATGATTAGAAATCCAAACAGCTTGAAAACCCCACTGGGAACCTGTAGCAGGTAAGAAAAGCTTTAGTGTGTGTTCTTACGACAGTGCACATGGCTGGGCTCTGGATGTTCTGCTTGGTGGCTGGTTCCAGTTCACACTTATTTCATCTGTCTTTCAGTTCCTCCTTCTTTCTGTTCCCTGTTCTTCACTTCCCTCATTTGCCCTTCTTTTTTGCCATGCTAAATAAAGCCAAAAAGGACTTTCTTACAAAAAAACCCCAAACAAAATAAAGTAAATATCGCGGAACTAACACATTTCTCAGTAAACTGCTGCCTGCTCATCACTCTTTCCACACTCTCACCACTAGTCTATGTTTTCCTTGTTTCTTAAAATCATAAAGTCTGGAGGGCAAGGATCATCGTCTATTGTAGTTTTATATGATGCATCCCTTGCCCTAGGAAACTGCTACAATAGAAATAGTAATTAACAATACTCATGCTTGGCCAATGTACCTTGACATGCTACACTCTAGATTTTTATCTTTCATTTTCTGGCTTTTAACTCCTTTCAGTGATTGCATCTCATTGTATTTCATGATGTAGTTTTTAATGGCTTCTTCATAAATTTCAGGTGGATTATTTAATCATGGTAATCTTTTGATCTGCTAGCTAGATCACTGCATAGGGAATCAACTGGCCTGTGTTCTGCTCCTGATTCTTCTACTGACTGATTTGCTGTGTGACCTTAAGCAACTTACTTTGTGTCTCTGCTCTTCCCTTGTCTTTGTTTTGTCCCATCCAATTGAAAAATGGGAATAGCTACTACTATATTTTCTAAGATGCGTAAAAGAATAGCATCTTTATTTTACTCAGCAATGTAGAGATAGCTGCTGCCATACTAGGTAATAAGGTTGATTTTCTGTTGGTAACAGTAGTCCATTAGGCTGATTTTGCTCACTCTGACCTTTCATCTTTTATGTGTATAAGCTTAGGAAGTACATATTGTGAGCTACAGAGTAGTCAAGAGCTATTCACAGAATAATCTAAACTGTGTATAAAGGCCTATTACTTTCTACTCTTGACATTTTTAATACCCAAAACTTATTTGATTCTCACCTTGCTAAATACTCCCTGATGTTTTACTCTCTTTGGAAACAACTTACTTTCCTTTTTCCTTCTCCATAGACCAATTAGCCCTCTTCTGGACCAGAACACTCCCGATTTTACCACTTTCTGCTCCGTAGGCGAATGGTTACAAGCTATTAAGATGGAAAGATATAAGGATAATTTCACAGCAGCAGGCTACAACTCTCTTGAATCAGTTGCCAGGATGACTATTGAGTAAGTTAGTACTGGGCATGTTTAACTTCCATTTAGGGAATTTCTAGGTAAAAAAATACACAATGTTCAACTCCAAAACTTTACTCTGAGTACAAACATTGTACTTGGGGTCAAACCATCTGTTTTAGCAGCCGATGATGTTGTATTGGAGCATCTCATGAAAGGACAAATACCCTGCTACCTCTGCGTGGCGTCATTTTTTTCCCTGCTTTTCAGACCAATTGAAATAACACAAAGGGACTAGAATTTGAGGGAGAATGTGGCCCCTTTCAAAGTATGTATGCATAGGAAAATAATCACTTTGCCTCCACCACCTAATTGGTACCTTTTTCCTGATGAGTTCTGGGAAGATGTAGAATTTTCTTCTAATTGACTTGGGGCTGTCAGTGTCCTGCAAGACAGGACTTTGCATCAGGATAAGTCTGTAGAAGCAAAACAATTTTCTGAAGGCAAACATGGCCTGTGTCAGTACTGTCATCTTAAAACAGGTCTTCTTGGCACCCTGCAAACAACTTTCTTGTCCTGGTGGTTGCCAAACACACGTAATTCCTCTTACAGAGCAGTGGGTTTCTAAACAAGTTTCTAACCCCATATTCTCAAGATTTCAACCCCATTCTTATCTGCCTGGTGTCACTAGGGGTCTCAACCTATAGCTTGGGAACTGTCATCAGAGTCCACAAGCTTCTAGCACTAGTAGGGGTGGAGTTGAAACTGCTGCTCCCCATTCATTTGCATGATGGGTATGTGTCAATATGCAAAGGCTTTCACTAGGCATCTCTGTAGGAAACAGACTATGATCCCCAAAATCTTGTATTTATACATAACTTTGTCCTGAAAGCCACCCGAAGTATTTTATGAGAGAAGTGTCTTTGTTTTCGGGTGTCCTTAAAAGCCACAATAAAAGATTATCGTAATGTAAAACATACTGACCTCCTTCTCAGATGTGGAGACCCGCACAGTGTAATTACATGACACTTGTCATGTAATTGCACTCCTCGCTGAGAGGTTGAACAGTGCCTGTTTGAACTCCCCAGTCCTGAGCTGAGGTTACAGCGTAGCTTCAATGTCAGAAACCTGTAGTCCAAACCACTGCGTAGCTTTGACTCACAGTTGAATACCATACAATAGCAGTCTAAGTTGAAAAATTAACAATGTACGCATTTATCTTCCCCAGGGATGTGATGAGTTTAGGGATCACGTTGGTTGGTCATCAAAAGAAAATCATGAGCAGCATTCAGACTATGAGAGCACAAATGCTACATTTACACGGCACTGGCATCCAAGTGTGATAGACATTTCTCCCTTATGAGGGAGGTGACAGACTGAGAGAACAGCACTGGCCTTCAGTATATATGAAGTGCTGCTAGAAGACACTTGATTTCCTGGGTCCTTCCTGCAGTGAATAGAAGAGCTACAAGAAGCACCTACAGACTTGAACTCCTAAGTGCCACCAGAATTTATGAAAAGGGAATTAGGATCCACCAGTGGTGGCAAGGAAAACAGCAGTGACAATAAACAAAGTACTACCTGAATAAACATACAAACACCTTGAGCTCTCTAACCTCCTTTTTATCTAATAGACTTTTTAAATGTACATAAAAATTTAAAAAAGAATATATTTGTCAGATAAAATCATGATATTATTGTTGAATTCAACAAAATATTTTCCTTAAATCTGTGATTTCTGAATCTTTTTTTAATCATTTGTGTTTATTCTTCATAAAGACTTTCTTTTAGTATGATGTTTATATCTTTGGACCTTTTTAGTGCTAATTCAATGACACATTACTACACTGGGTACCTCTGAAGGATTATTTGAGTTCCTAGAGATAATAAGAAGAATGACCAAGCAATGTATATCTATCCGAACTTTGGTATCCTTTTGTGCCATTTCCTTTTGTTAAATCAGCACCGTATTGACATGGGTAGCTAATTGGCAGGGAGTCAGGAAAATGCAAGTTGCCAAGAGCTCTGATATTTTTTAAAGAATTTTTTAAGGTTATACATATGCTATCTTTTAAAAGAAAATAAAAGAGAAAAAAAAAAAGTAAAGAAAAAAGAAAAGCAATAATGACCCCCAAGTAGTTCTAGGCACTTTTAGCAAATTGTTTGCAAGATGATTTTAATGGACTAGTGTTAAACTGAGATATATTCTAAGATGTAGATCTACAACTGTAAACCTGCTGAGACACGGCATTGAATGGACAAGTGATTGTAGGAGTGTCTCAGATCACAGGTGCAGTTCTCCAGTGTTACCTAAACCATTTAATCTGAGCACATCACATTTTTTTTCAGTACTCTGCATTAGCAAATCTAAGAGAAATAGCTGGTGTATATTTTCTGAGTTTAAGCCGTATGCAGTCCAGCTGTCAGAATAAGGACATAGCTTTTATATGAGAACTGTAGAGCATGAGACAAGGGGCAGTTCAAAATTTTCAATTTTTTTACAAGCTTTTGCTGCTCTGAAGGGACGTGCATGTGCGTGGTCACACAGACGCAACAGTCACTCATGAGGAACAGAGATTCAAAGGTAGTTGCTCAATGGAATATCTTTTTACACCATTTACTTATATATAAATGTTGTTTGATTAAAATATTTAATTACCATAAGCAATAATGAACGGTGTCTTTACGGATAGTGCAAGAATGTATATGAACCAGAGAGAAATGCTTTTTAAAAAAATCTGAAAATTGTGAACTACCCCAGCAATGAAATGCTGTACTTCCAAAGAGAATTGGGCTGCTTCTATTGATTTTGATAGAGAAAGATCCCAGGGATCAGTCATAAATTGGTCTGGTTTGATAATGTGGGCATCCACACAAAAAAAATAAAAACAAAAGAAAAACCTTGTAAATGTTCCTTTGTAAAACTTGTAAATTTTATTTATACTGTCTTGTTTTGTACACACATTTATGTGTAGTGAGCTCTGAATACATTGAAAATGCACTATATTTTTCTATTTTACTTGCAGAGCATCACAAACAAACATGTATATTCAGTGCTACATAATGTGTTTTCCCACATTTAGGACCAAAGATAGTTATCAAAAACTTAAATGCATCATTTTCCCCCCCCCTCCTTTTTCTCCCTTTTTTTAGATCACTGTACAGTGTTATATTTGTCATTTTATTTATTTGTTTCATTAGTAAAATCAGTTCAGTTACTAATTTTTTGTTCCCCCCACCTTTGTTGAAGAAAATCTGTAAAAAGCTTTTAATTAGCATAATCCCGATACATAGACACTTCCATTTGTAATCTTTGTAATAGACTGTAAATATATTTTTGGAACTATAATGCAATGTGCATAAGGGTTATTTTTCAGTGTCCATATATGATTGTTTATACAATTCACAGCACTTTACAGTCATGCTGAGAAGCCTAATTTATTGCCTGGATTTGGGCAGAGTAAGAAAAATGGTGACTATTCTTATTTCGTATTAGATTGTCATTCAGTAGAAATGGAGTTATTTTCACGTATGCAGCTCAAGATGTTTTTTTAACTATTAAAATTAATTTTCTAAAAATACTGTAGGAGTAAGATGCAGAGTAGACTGCATGCCCAATAATTGAAATTAGTGCACGCAAGCACTCGGCCAAGGCATTTCGAGTAACCATTAGAACCCAATTAATAAATACACTATTAATAAACATCCATTTTGTGTTATAACAAATGCTAAGTGCCTCACTACTGGGGTGAGCATCTGTGGGCAGTTGGGCAGGGTGCTTTTCAGTCTCCTTGCTGCTTTAGGCACCCAGCTAAGAATTTAAGAGTCTTAAGTTCAGACACCTGCTTCCTTATAAATCTCGGCTACTGCTTCCAAGGGCTTGGTCATCAAAGGTGCGATGCAGCAATGCTGGTATTGCTGAGAACCTATAGACCCTAAATGCAAAAGAATTGAGGCCAGGCTTCACCTTTAGGACTTGTTCAATATTCTGAAGCACAGAGGCCTCGAAGCATGTGTGGTGACTTGGGCTCACGCACGTACAAGTGAGGGCCCTAATGGTATTTCTTCCTTAATTTTCCTGGTTTGATTTAAGCCATCTTTTTTGAATAGTAAATATATTTAGCATTCATCTATATACCTTGACTGCCTTAATGTCGCCACAGATTTTTACACATTTGAAAGTGGTAGAGTAGACCCAGAAAGCACAATCGCGATCAACCGCAATCAGTCAGATAACTTTTCTATATGTTCAGATCAGTACTGCAGTTTAGAGCACATGCATGTAAATGCATTTTTAACTGGTAGAGCAGCAGCATATTGACATTGGTTGCAGTTCCCCAGGTTTCAGAAAACACAGTCCAGGGTAAGAAAAATTAAGTGCCAGAGAAAGTTGATGTTCATGGGAGGAACTGAAGAAAAAGTTGGGTCACAGGGAAAACAAAAGGCTAAATGATTAAATAAAAAAAAAAATCAGTTCTGGCTTCATTTCAAAGAAATTGGAAATTGTGCATTGCAAACGACAGATTATCAGGCTGTCAGTGAGGCTGATTTTTCTTGACTTTATCCATCTACAAGGATCTAGAAGAGAGATGCCTAAAGAAAAGCAGGATGAATCTCCCTCTGGGAATGCTTATCTCCATTAGCTGTAGAGGGAAGCCAGATGATTAGCTTAAATTAGGCGTCTAAAATCTATATTGCTAAAGTTAGGTAAAGTGATTCCTACCCTGTCTGTCCTTGGCTGCTACAGTTTTCCTTGTAAGCCGAGTATGATAGAAAGGCAGCTCCTCCACCACTGGTGTATCCCAGAATGTATTTAAACTGGGCTTTATCACAGAGAGAAGTGATTTTTTTTTATTATTATTATTATTCAGAGACTTGTAACAGGTCATCTAAATGCTTTTTGTATGTGGGTATCAATTCTTGAATTTTTTTGTGATTGTTCTGAGGAAGACCTGCCTAGTAAATTACAGTTATTTAATATTTTAAATAATCAGAAATATTTGCTGACATACTGCTTTAGTCCAGAGGTTATGTGATCAGATATGATAGTTGCTGTTTGCAAAACCATGTTTATCTAAAGCCTTGTCATGTAAAAATCTCCAGGAGGCAAAGATGCTTAAATGTATCTCAAATTGAATGTTGCCCTTAATATCTCAATAATTGAGCTCTGTCTGTATTCTTTTCAATTTAAAATGAGGTTTTTTTATATTTGTTTAAGCTTGAATTATCTGGCATCCACTGAGGGAGTTTGAAAAAGTGATTTTAAATTAAATTTGCTTTTCTCCACTAATAGTAATATACGATGAATAGTTTCCACTGTTTTGAATGTTACGAAAACTATTGCTTTAATGTGGGGGATGAAGGGGTTTATTTTTGTTTTGTTGTTGGTATTTTTTTACATTTATTGGTTAGTAGTTGAAATAAAAAAAAGTAATAATTTGTCCTTAACTTTCTAAGTAATTCATATATAGCAATTTTGAGAATGATTTAAATTCTGTGACTTTTGGGTTTCTGCTGAGATGGTATTTGTGTCACTACAGCCATAATGCCAGGAAATACAGAAACACCCTGCCACAGGGGTGGGTTCGGCTAACATTCTGTTTCCCAGTAATGGTATGAAGCAGTCCACTGGCTGTGTAAAAGGAGTGAAGGGCAACTCGGCCAAAAAATGGTCATTTCACCTTTTAAAAGTATATTTGTTACATGTTAGAGCTAAAGCATCCTTAATTCATTGCCTCCCTGCATGTGGTTAAAAACTGATGTGCTCATGATATGCATTTGGTCTTTGGGGGGTTTTATTTGTTGGTTGGGCTTTTTTCTCTTATTTGTTTTATTTTAAACAAGTGACATTTGAGGTTTTCATGGAAGAGAACAGATCCCATACAGAATAACAAGCACTGTTTTAGAAAAGTACAATACAAATTCTTGCCCAAGAGCCATTCTGGCAGCAGGAGCTGCAGGGGTATTCAGACAGTTGGTGCTATGATTTGCTGAGCAACTATCACAACAGGGTTTCTCCATTTTCAGGACTTGTTAGGATTGTGCTTCTGATCAATTAACTGATATATGGAAACAGGAGAATTTTTTCCCCCACTAACTTGTAATGGACCTGCATATGGTTGATTTGAGATTTGCAAAACTACTCAAAAGTCTTAGTCTAAAACAAATTTCTAGTAAAACAAGAAATCCTGGGCTGCAGCCTACATTTTTTCTCGTATTCCCTTAAGGGTTTCAAATGTAGCCAACAATTACTTTTAAACAGATATCTTTATTGTTTGCATAATGCAGCCCTCTATTTACTTGGAAATAGGTAGTTCTGCAATTAAAGTTCCTGCAAAAATGGATTGGGGAGGAATGGGAAAGGGGGAAGGGAATAAAACAGTTTAGGGAAAGAAAAGAAAGAAAGAAAGAAAGAAAGAAAGAAAGAAAGAAAGAAAGAAAGAAAGAAAGAAAGAAAACCTCATCCAACAAATGGCATGTGAAACCCAAAGTATAACAGGGACCCCATTCTTGTAACACATTCCATATAGGGATTTGAAAAATATAAAGGATTAAACCATAGGCATAAAATCTACAGTATCCTGACAAAAGAGTAGTGGCAGAATACAAGCTACTTTTGTGAGAGTTTTTCCTCTGGATTTGGTTTTGTGGGACTTTTAAGTTGCAATAATTGACACATGTATTTAGAGCCAAATCTGTTAGGACAGGCTATGGGATAAAATTAGCATGTTGATAACCTCCATGAAATTCTCAGAGCACTTTCAGGTGGGTAAGGGTTAGGCACTTTGAAATTGAAAGGAGTGATGTGTAGACCCTGTAGCTTACATCCAACAAAATTGTGAAAGTTTAGAAATTATGGAGGAAAACCCTTGCTTTTGTACGTGGTGAGAAGTCAGAAGATGGGAGGGAATGGAAGACATTCATTCAGAATGTCTAAGTTGTGGGGCTCCACAAGACATTGCTGGCAGGGGAGTTAAGGAGTGTGAAGATTTTTTAAGTAAAGAGGCACTGTTAATATAATATACCTAATAATGTAATGTGGAGTGGTTTCAGTACTCTGATTTTTCCTCAGGCCAGATTGGAATTTGTCAAAGAGACTAAATGGAGACAGATGGGAAGGCAACTAGTAATACACAACTCATTCAAGCAGACTTGAAATCGAGACATGAAAGGAGAATTTTACAATAAAAGCCTGAAAATAAGACATGAACTATGATGATATTTACTCTCAGATTATTTTAGAGTAGTTCTCTTTAAGTCTTGTATAATGATAGCAGATTTTAGCACTTACACCATACAAATTGGGTGAAATTAATGTCTAATTAGAGTGACCAAAAAAGAACTACAAGTTAAAAAATAATTGATGTCTTGATAGACTATGAAAAAAGATGTGATACAGCCAGGCAAAACTTGTGTAGCCAGCCAAATGAATCTTGGACGAAACAAGACATAATGCCTGGTGCCAGAAGAGCTAAATCAGGAACAGAAAATCTATTCATCCGTGGACCAAGGCTTCTGCATTTAATTGAACCAAATAATCAAAGATAGAAGTGTTCTGCTAATAATAATTAATAACTAAAATCTACAACTTAGAGGTCATTGATGAATCATAACATGGCTAGCACTGAAAAACACACACACAGTGCTTTAAGCCATAGCTATGCCGAAGGACTTACGTGTGCTACTGGTACTAGAGTTCCATTACTCTGAGTATGTCAAGTCATTTATAAGCTGGAGACATTACAGCCCCAAGTCCATAACTAAAGCCTTCCTCTTTTGTGCCAAAACAAAACAGAGGCAATGCTGAGGGTCTGTAGGATCTATCAAGTACAATAGAAATTATCTTATGATTATATTGCCCAGAGATGTAGAGTCTTCCTCACTGGAGATATTCAGGAACCATCTGGACACAATCCTGTTCCATGTGCTCTAGGATAAACCTGCTTGAGCAGTGAGGTTGGACCAGATGACCCAATGTGGTCCCTTCCAACCTGACCCATTCTGTGATTCTGTGATTATTTCCTTAGAATTATGAAGAAAAGCATGAATTTACATTAAGGAACAAACTTCCTGATCCAAAGATACTGTCTCATTGAGAAGAAAAATCATCCATTATTTTTACTTGTACATTCAAATCTGGATTGCAGGAGGCTAGACTGAATGGATGGATGGATGGATGGATGGATAGATAGATAGATAGACAGATAGATAGATAGATAGATAGATAGAATGTATCCACACTGATCTTTCTCGTTTCATATCTGTAGAAACATTACTCAGGCAATTTCTTGACTGTTGTTCACCCTGTGTTACTATGCCAACTTCCACTGGCTTCCTGAAGGGCTGCATGTCCATTTTTAACGTGTCTGCTGTAAAATGTTTCAATTTCCTTTTCTCAGGGACAAACAGCCTATGCCAAGAATGCATGTGTAGGTAAAGAGCAAGAAGGTGCAGAAATCTCAGATTTCTTCTCTCCATCATATTCTTTTCAGTCATAGTCATAAATTAAATGTGTTATTCCCCTAATGTTTCCCATAGTACATTGCATGAGAAATCTGATTTGCCTGGAAGAAACTTAGTAAAATCATTCACATACCTCCAGAAGGCCACTCAGAAATGGCATTTTTAAAGTGTTTTGGTGATTAGAATTTTGTTCAGAAAGTGAAAGAGTTGCAGGCCATTTAATTCCAGGTGTCTCTCCTGGTTTGTTTACTGGAGTAGTTCATAAGTCATCCTTTATATTAGTCTATACAAAATAACAGTGTCTCCTTCACCAGTTGACAATATTTGTACCCTCAGGGGCTGCTGGAAAAAAAAAAAAAACAGGGTTAGATTCAAATACAGGCCAATACACCTACCTGAAGAAATTGGGCCAGCAAGGCACTGAGAGATATTCCTAATGAGGATTCTCCTTTAATATTACTGGGCCTCAGTGCTGTGGAGAAATGATTGATTGCTGTTGTGGAGAGAAAGTCTGCACTTTACTACATAGCTTCCCTACACCTCAGTTCATCCACTGCCAATAGCAGGAATGGGGGCAGGGAAGGAAAAAAAAAAGTAGCTTTCAGGCATTTCTTTGTAGTGCTCTTTTCAAGAGAAATAATTGTCTCAATGCCTACATTACCTAAATTTCTGCAAGAGGCGAATCCTCTTTTATGATTTCTACTTGCTGGCAAAAGCATCCCAATTAGGTTTTGTGCTCTTTGTTGCAAATCTCAGCCACAAGCTGCCTCCTATTCCACAAAACTGCTTTCCTAACAGCAGGGTGACTCCCAGACAGTACCTTTCTTGCAGTTGTTACCTGAGTATCCCAACACCAAATTCCCTCTGCAGTTGTCCTTGTTTGTTTCCTTGTGCAGAGCTGCCTTTGAGGTATATTTTCCCAGCCATGAGGTAGGAAACTATTTGCAGCACTGTGCTCTACTACAGTTTCTCCCCAGCTGGCATCAGTCATTAATACGTACCTAGCAGCACCCATAAGTAGAAGATGATCGTGAGAAGGGAACATTTACTACCCCAGCAACAACAAAAGCAAGTCTATCTACAACCAACAAACTACGAGTCAGGGAGAACACTCTTAAGTGTAGAAGTCATTAGTGTTGGTAAAAACAAATCAAAAAAAAAAAAAAAAAAAAAACAAACACCAAAAAAAAGGAGTGTTTACATTGTTGAATACAGGAGAGCGGAATGTCAGGCTTCCATGGACTGCCCAGTTAACAGTGATACAAACTAATGGAGTGTATATAAAATAATGTCAAAATCTTTCTGTTGGCAGCGCAATCTAAGGGGGAGCAGAATGACAGAAAAAAAACCCAAAACACCTGGTGAAGGGATTATTTCAGGGAAGCAGGAGAAAAGGGTTACCTTTTGTGATTTTATACTCCTCATAATGAATGGGGGGAAAGTCTCTTTGCATTCATTTGTACTGTTATAAACATACTTCTGATGGATTTTATGACATTAATATAGCTGGATTATTGAAAATCATATGAAAACTAATGCTTGACCTGTGTCATCTGCTTCTGAATTACTTGCAGAAAAAGCAAGAAGATATAACTTAGAAATGCACCTGCTGTCAGTATAGCAAAGTATTTTAATAATTATTGAAAAGGGAAAAAAATATGTATAAAGTAAGCCTTTAAAGTAGCTAATACCATTTTTACACTTGTATATTTGTAATAGGATTGTGCAAAGCTTAATTTATCTCTTGACATCATAGGCTGTCAAGTTATTTGAATTTAAGATGAAAAAAAATCTATGTTTCATAATGCTTTCAGAAGTGGTTGCATGATATTTGAGGTTTAATTTTCACATCTAGGTTAAGAGACCTTCGCTTTGGCTACCACAGAAACAGAAGCCAGATATCTTAACAAAGACTTATATATGTGCAAATGTGTCATTGAACCATTGCAGCATACTTTTGCAAAACAGTATATTGTATTTGGCAGTGCTTAGACCATAAGTTTTATTGTTTTGTTGCTACTGCTTTTAATTTAAAGCCTTTTCGTGATGGAAGTCCTTGTTAGCTAAGGTCAGTGAGCATTAGTAAGCAGATGAATATGATGTAAATTGGTAGAAGCTGTTTGCTGCAAGTAGGGAGATATCTCACAGAGGTGACATCCAGCTGTTACTGAGCTCACTCTCTCTCCTTGTTTAGCATAAATGCCCGAACAAGACAACAGACTGACTCCCCTCAGGCTTATTGATAGCTGAATCATGGTTATCCATAGTTCAGGATGCTGATGGAAATATAATACCTGTCTGGCCTCCTTGTGGATAAGGCTCACCTTATTTTTCTGTGATTTGATGAATGGCCTACTTTCCTGGAACTTGTGGAAATGTTACATACGTCTTGAGTGAGAAAGGCATAGAAAGACTGACTCCACAGCGTTGGGCTGTGGGAAGGTATTACAAAAAGGCCAACATGATATTTTTGATCTCTGTGTGGGAAAGGAGAGACTCATGTATTGGTATTCATATGTTGCCAAACACTTTGAGCTGCAGTTGCTTGGCTGGGAAAAGGTTGGTTAGAGTAAACCTAGTCCAAAATTACCTCTGAAATTACTTCCTGCACTGTACAATCCCTTCCCTTCCTGATGCATCTTCCCTTTTCAGAAATCCCCTCCTTCTTACTCTGAAAATCTTGTTTATGACAGTTCTGTGGGAGTGAGGAGACTGTTCTGAGTAAAATGGAGGTTTTTCTTGGAAGACATTGAGTGGACTGTCTTTTCCCAGAAGAGCTAACATCTTGGTCTACAGGCACCACACTTTGCCATATCATTCTGACACTGCTCAACTATTAGATAAAGGGCATGTGATTTCTTTGATCCTTCTTTACATGTATCTCCTGTTGAAAAGACAAATTTAGGCATCTAATTTCAGGGAAGGTTAGGGGGCTGTGAATCCCTGACACATCCTGATTAACTCCTGGGATACATGATGGCTTACCCAGAACTCTCAGAGAGCTGGCTCTCATGGGGTTTCCTTTATGTAGAAGTTACAGTGTGGGTAGTAATATTTGCACGTTTTCTCCCATTACTGACTTTGGATATGGCCTTGGCATGTATCACACGTTGGATAAATAAGTACTAAATCCAACCATACAGATATAGCAACCAAGAACTGAAGCTCTATCCTCGCTTCAGAGGGTTTATCCACTCTCTTGGACTGGCCTGGAGTTTCTGCAAACCATTTTAGCTTTCTATCTCCCTGGAAAGAGATAGACTATCTAATTCAAACCTGGAATGATATTGGACAGCACAGCAGCTAGAAACGAACCATTATGATAATGAGTATCTGGGTCACAGAGATGAAAGGAAATTATCTCATTGATTTGCCATGTGTTGCACAGGGATCCTCAACTCCCATTTGTTGATGTTTCATGCTTGCTAGCTTGCACCTGGGCTCTGCTCTGGTGAAACTAGTACTTGGGCAGTGAGAACTAACTTATGGCAGCCCAGAGCTAAGCTGTGCCACAGTCCAGGGTACCCCTGTACATTATCTCATGAATCTCTTGATCTGGAGACATTCTTGCTGGTGCTAACCAAAATATATGAGGAAAGAGAGCCAGTACAAATACAACTTGAGGTTTTAAATACCTATGCATCAAAGTGCCATTTGTGACTACCATTTATCTTTGAATAAATTCACATGTCAATCATTTTTACTAATTCAAAGGCTTACTTGTCTTCAAAATACTAAAAGGACCTATCACAGTAAAAAAGTTCTTCCTTTTTGAGAGGATTTCTCCTCAGAGTTCCTTTTTGCTGAATTCTTTTCTCACACATTCCATGCATTACTAGAGCTTCAAAGGGCAGGTGCAAAAAAACCTAATAGAAATGAGATTTATCTTAGTTAATACCTTCCCTTCACGTAAAATTAGTCCCTAGGACACTTTACTAGAGACAGAAGAAAACTTTCTGTCCCTCCATCAGATTGCTTCCTCTTTTTGTTTGTTAAGCCCCAGATATTATGGCTATTAATAATATCAGATCCTCTTCTCAATTTGTCATAAAACATCTGCTCCCATTTTGTCCAGTTTGGTGACAGAGATGTATGGCATGCAATGATGTATTAATAACACTCTTCTCTTGAATGAGTATCTTCCCTTTGATTCACACTGTTAAATAATCTAATCCATGTGCTGGAATGACAGATACTACTTTGGAATCAGCTATAAGAATATTGGTTGGTATAGCAGGGGGACATTCCTCTGCTGGTTTATTTTTCTTTAGTATTAGTGTTACATTGGCTTGTCTCAATGTCTATAATAAATTTCTTTTCTCTCAGGAATTTTCAAATAATTTAGTTAAGAGATTTCTAGCCAAATGTAAAATAATTTCCATTCAGTCCTGGCCTACATCCATTAGCACTAAAGCAATATTGTTTAGACATTTAATATGACTAGTTTGTCACTGAATGTACAGTAAAATCCACATCTTACTCTTACCTTTTCTTTTTTGAGCTCTGGGTTTGTTTTGTTGGGGCTTTTTTAGCAGCACAAGTAACATAAACATCGTTTTCAGGTGCCTAATATCATATAATGACTGAGATGAGTCAGTTGAAATGTTTTATAGGATTCTTCAGCTATACTAGGATCTTCTGATAATATCAGGCTGAGTCTACTACATGCTAGAATCTATTTACCTTGTGTATGCTTTTTTAATTAAGCAGAGTTAAACTGAACACACCCATTCCACCCTTGTCCTGCTTCTCTGTTTTAAAGAGTTATCTACATCTTCTCCCAGTACTTAATTTTATACCCTAATCCCCATCTGAAAAACTGCACCTCATTCATTTATTTCCTTTGTTTCCGATACTGAAATTGTCAAGTATAACCCTGTGGCTCATTGAGATCTGACGTGAAACACAACTACATTTCCTTCATGTTAGAGGTGTTTGCTTGAGAATTTTTGAGTTTATTGATGTTTACCTAGCCAGTCAATGAGAATTTTTGTCAAATAGTGGTGTATACATGGCAATGAAAATGATAGTGTAATTTGCCTCTATTACTTCCTGATATCAGGATTCTGCTGCACTGCAAATTTCATATCTGTTGTTATTATTTGTTTGACAGAATCAAAAACATGCCAGGTGCTTTGCAAAACAGAGAACAAGAAAAATCCCTTTCGAGAAGAGATGACAGCCTGAATAGAAATGGCATAATGACAGGAGAAAAAGGAAGCAGAAAGGGGAAGCAAAACAAGAGTTATAACCATAAGATCATGAGATTGGTTTGGAGGCACAGTGAACGCTATGAGGCATTTTTTTAAAGCACATAAGGACTGTAGTTGGGATTAGAGAATGGAAATGTAGAAAAGAAGCATGAAAAGGAATGGAGAAGAAGGGAGGAACAGACTGGCAACAGGAGGAAGAGTAAACAGAGGTGTGTGGGAGAGGCCAGAACACACATCTGACAAACTGAGGATTATGACTAATGACAAGAATGAAAGACCACATCTGAAGAGCATGATGATTTCAGGAGGATGGCGAAGCAGGACATGGCGATGCTGCTAGGGAGAGAAGAGCCAGCAAAGCTGCCCTGGAAGCCTGCCCTGGAAGCTCCTCACTCTAACATAACCCTGCTTCCCCATCTTCTTTCTAGCTTCCCTCTTATACATAAAATATGTATATAGAAGAGCAAAGGAGAAGGAGAAGCAGCTAAACAAACTTTTCCAAAGATCCTGCTGGGGAAGAAGTTTAAGCTGGGATGATACAGATTTACTCCTACTGATACTGCTCATGGTAGCAAGAGGCAGAGACCATTCTGTTAGTCATAGTCCTGCAGACCAATCTATGTGAGTCTTTGCCTCTGCTTACAAATAGGCCTTGTTGAGAAATACTCAGCAAAATTATAATACTCCAGCCAATCTGGGACATCTTAAAATGTCCTTTCATTCTAGAACAGAAAGAAGCAGAAATTACACCACTCACAGTGAAATGGAAACAGGGAAGAAGAATATTTTAACAGGTTTTATTTTAATGCTGAAAATAATCATTTCAGTATTACAGAAAAATGTAAGAGGGATTTTGCTCATTGTAAAAAAAAATTAAATTTTATAACTTTTCATGAAAACTTCTGATAAAATTGGGAATTATTTTAATTATGTAGGACGGGTTTTTCTGTTTGGTTTTTTTTTTTTGGAAAATTGGTGTTTTTAGAAGGAAACAGGAAAATTGCCGTGTTCAGTCTGTCAGACATTTTAAAATAACCCTGATTTCCAAGGTAAGAATTCTTCAGGAGTAAGAAAGCTGCAAAGTGGCCAGTCTAATCTCTTCCTCACTTCCTTCTCCTCTGCTTCTGCGATCAGACGTGTCTAATGATTAGCCTGCAAAGAGCAAAGCTAGTTTCTATGTCTCCCTGAGAAAAGGCATTTTGCCAACTACTTTAAGAATTTTTAACTGGATCTGCTTACAGGAAATCGCTCTTTTGCTGCAGACTACGTCTCCACTAAAATCCTCCTCAAAGCTCTTCCATTTTGCCTGGAAAGGTTTATCAGAAAGCATGCTGGAAAGGCTCAGATCTTTCTGTCTCCAGTGAAACTGTTTCTGAACATAGTTATAGCTTAGCAGATGTACTGGTATGACAGTTGAGAGACTACTGCTGTTAATGAAGTATTCTATTACCTTGGCATATATAGACACTTTTCACTTGGTACTTCTGACTGCAAAATATTGATGTTTAGGCTATTATAGGTACTTCTGCATTATATTTTTTTTAATAAGTTTTAGAGGACAGAACTGGATAAATTTTTCTTCTCCTTCAGGGTAACACAGCTTTGCATGAGTCATTCATCTTGAGTGTGCACCAGAGTGATATCAAGTTGGTTGTTGTGACACCTTATCAATATGACACCCATTTTTAGTTTCTTCTAGCAGTGGAATGATTTAAGTATTGTCTCATGGAGACGGTGGCTTTGTTTAAGAATATTTTGGTGCCTCTGGATAGGATTCAAATAATTTGTCTGAGTGAGGAGGGGACAACTGAAAGTCATGGCTGAAATATTGTCGAAAATCCTTAACTGGTTGGATTCGTCCATCATTTGCTTGAAGATTTTGGTAAACGGTGGCTTACTGGATTCTCAAATGCCAGCAATGGCCAAGCACTTTCTTTTAATTTTCTTCAATTTGAACTTTGTTTAAGTTAATTAAGCTCTTTTCATCTCAGGGTACCATTTTAGCAATGAGATTTACAAGACCTTTTCTGTCAATGTGAAAACTTCGACTACTGAAGAACATTCGAGTTATAGAGAGTAAACTCAACACTCAGCAGTGCTTGAAGAATGATTGCAACCTTAGTAATTTCTCTCCACTCTTATTGAAATAATACTGGATTTAAATCCTATAGCAACAGTGCCAATTTACCAAAATCTTCCCTGCCTAAATTATTCTTCAATTAAATGCAGCTCAAAGTTTTAAACAAATCTACCTATCATTAAAAAAAATGGGATTGCAAGGTAGTCATAGTATTGCCACATAATACAGATTTTTTACATATATTTTTTACATATTTGAACGTATCCCGTTAACTCAGTTGCATACAACTTTTTGCAATAAGAGACACAACATAAAGCAATATCAAAACACAGGTAATTCTTCTACTAATTTTGTTTAGCAAAGCTCCAGATTTTGTATAATTTTTCCACTGCTTCTGGTGTAATAGCAGATATGGAGGTTTTCCATACCTATCCTTTGGTGCTGAGAGAGGATTCAGCTGTGTGGCACCTTAGCACCCTCTGCTACCAAAAAAAGAATAAAAAGAAATTTCCCCTGGGAAACGTGGCATAACCTCTGGGAAATGCAGTTTGACCTACTTTCTGGGTTCATACACTGAACTGCATGATTTGGGAAGGGATTTAATACCAGCTACCTCAGTAGCCACAAGGTGTTACAGGAAAAAGATTGAAAAAAATCCAAACTCTTATAATGTATCCTGAGACTAAGGGCAGCATGGTTATTTTATCTATATATTATTTTCTAACCTTGTCCATACTTTTTCCTCACAATCTTTCCCTAATATTGTCTGTCAGCTCTTTCTAGAAGACACTTGGTTGTGCATAAAGTAAGAATAGCTGCACCAACTTAAGCCACAAGCCCTCACAGCCCTGTGTACCTGTTGCTCAGGGTGCAGTCCTGTGATAAGGCCTCCACTGTTCCCTACAGATCAGGTACACCTTCAGCTGTTGACTTCCAGACATCTTCAGGGCTCTATATCCAATATGTACAGTTCAAATCCTTCCCAAATCAGGGTGGTGCATTACGATGAGTAGTCTGAATTTGTCCTATATTCTGTGAATTTACTTCTTTCTTCTGTCAATCTTCTCTCTCTGTCTTGCCCTTCTTTCTCCAGAAGTAGAATGACCAGGGCTGCATGAGTTATTCAGCATAAGAGTGTATGATGTATTTATACAGTGATATAGCGATACAGTGTATTTATACAGTGATATATATATATATATATGTTTTCTATTTTGTTTACAGTTTCTTTCTTAATCATCCAAATATCCTGTTCCACATTTTTACTTGATACTGGGTGCTTGACTTGATGTTTTCAGAGAGATGTCTGATGTTAATTCCTTATTTTTTTCTTCTCAAGCAATAGTTAATTTGTAGTCCCTGCCTCTGTGTGTATAGTTAGACTTATTTACCCCTTGTTCAGTTCTTTCTGTTTTATCAGATTTCATCATCCCTTCATGGCCAAGGGCATTGGAAATTGTGAAATCATTTTGCAGTTCTTTCCAGGCAATTCCTTACTGATTTAACTTATAAAAACCATTTTGTATCAAACTTTCTCATCTGACAGTTCTTAGATATCACATTTCCCTTTACTACTAATAAAAGTACTTTTGCTTAAATCCTTTGTTTTATTTCGTGCCTCAGTCCAGGAATCTTTGCATGCACTTAAGTGCCCAATTGCTATAAATCACTTCTCTGTTTTTAAGTTTGGGGAAGGGAGGACTTCAAACTATTGTCATTTATGTTTTATTAACTGGCAACCTTAAAAGTAGATTTTAGACCTTCTTATTGCCTGCTGGTTCTGACAGAGTGGTTATACAACCTCTAGAGTGAAAAATTGCTAAGGGCTAGAGCCATAAACTGCATCTAGGAATGCCTTTAGCCTCTTAGATGTCCTGTCTCCTTGCAAAATCTATAAACCCAGATTAGTCACATCCTTCTACACTAAAAGAGAAAACCTGGGTGCTAAGCAACAACCACCAACAACTCTTTTATATTGAGCAGGGAACAGTCTGAGTGAACACAAGAAACACCCAGATGGGGTAAATTAAACCAGGGAGTGGTGTACTGATATTGGTATATTTTTCAACATTGCCTTACTTATGAGACTGTAAGGTGCTGTAAGACTTTCAGCATCCCTCCCACAGTAGCTGTTTCTCTTTTTGATCCCACCATTTCCTGCCATGAGCTCTAGAATCAAACTACAGTGCTGGAGTTGCAATCCCCCTCTTTCTCTCTGGCCCAGTGAATGTTGAACTTTCAGGGTTAGGCAACAACTGAGGGAACTTTGAGGAGCTACCCTGTCAGCATGAACACTCAAAGCTGTGTTTAGCCACTTCTGTTTTAGTGTAAGTCTAAGTTAGGATCTAAGTTACAACACCAGTGAAAGCAGTGACCAGAATTTGAATCCCAGCTTTGCAGGCCTGTTAAAGGTGCTTGTCTAAAAAGGACTCACTCTGTATAACCCATGACTAATCTTCACTCAGACAGCATTCTTGCAATTCTCCAAAACCTATGCTTGGTCTACACAAGTGTTTTGCCATGACTCATGTTACCATGTGAATACTGAGAGTATGTAAATGTAGACAGGTGAGTAGACCCCATGAGTTATAGGTATTCATAACATACCAGAAATCTTACATAGTGGGAAAAAGGAGTGAGCAACATAAATGAACCATGACTGACATTTAGTGTTTCTCAAGCTGAGTTGTATGCTGAACATTCGAGAGAAAGGACTGAGAGCATATATATTTATTTATTTATTTTTTAGAAATATTCTCACTTGCCAATATTAAAAAAAAAAAAAAACAAAACCAAAACCCAACAAAAAACACACCACAGTTATGTGCTGTGCTTATTTTTCTGTAGTTATAAAATTAATTCTATAAAAACATATAGCTATACTAAGCTGGCCAGTGACAAAAAGTGAACCAGCTGCCAGAGGAGGTTTGGGGTGACAAATTTCCATCTGTTCCATTGCATCTTAGATGCCTGCAAATCTTTCTCTGAGTCAGTACAACTTTGAGAACTAATAAGCCAAAAATTAAGAGAGTCCACAAACTATCAAATCAATCTTCCATGTGATTTTTAAAAAAAATAGCAAACTCTGAATGACTGCTATCTTTATCACTGTCATCTATATCTATGTATGTATATTAATACAGGCTTCTGTCATCTATATCTATATATCTATATTAGTACAGGCTAGTTCACACACTTGTAATTAATTTCTTACTTTCTCAGTTTGTTAGATTTATGTGTTGGCACAGCCTCTCCAATGCTTCAGCTTTTTTTTGTATTGCTGACTTTAATGTTAATGGGTTCTAATTTTTAATTGATAGTTATTAATTGAGTAAGAATGTCAGATAGCAATAAAATAATTAGGGAAAAATTCATGACAAATCCCAGGTCAGCCTGTCCTTCCTGGTATGTACCAGGCAGGCACAACTCTTTTTGTATATGATGCCAAAATGGCAAAGAAAGTGGATTTTTATGCACTGATGCCAAATAACATTTAAACTCCTTCTAGGCCTCATATACTTAGACACAGGAAGGAACTGGTAGAAGGCCCTGGCTTTAAACTTGTCCAAAAACATCTAAGTGTGGCAGTTCTGACACTGTGGGCTCACATCAGATCCTAGAAAAATGTCCCTTCCTTGTTCACAGCCAGTATCACCAGCCCTTTCTAGTTCTTCTATGTAGCACAGGATTGAAGAATTCATCGGTTGTTGGTGACAGGTCTACTCATAAAAAATGTCTTTTTATTCACATTTTTAATGCAAAATACATACATTTACATTATGGTAAGACATGTTTTGTTCAATGTTTTGTTCTAATCCAAAGCTCAGATTTAAGAAGTGAGAAATGATTGATTGATTCTTTAGAGAGAAAAAAGCCCCAACAATAAAACTCTTCTAGTTCTCTTAAATTAAAAGCATTTCCTGTAACATATATTTGCTCTGTTTTCCAAAAGTTTGGGATCTCAACTTGAAACCATTTATGGGAATCTAACTTTTTGAAAGTACTGATTTCCAAACCTCTGAAATACAAGCATTCTCGGTTTATTGCAAACCAAAGAAATATAAAAAAAGGCATATTTAAAATTAAAAGGAAAAGCCTTAGTTAGTGAATTTTCTTTGGCATTTTAGGACCTTGATTTATTTTATGCTCAAGTTCTCTCCTTCTTATAAATTCATTCACATATGTTTGCACTTTCACAGAAGAGAATCATAGAATGAGAATCATTTAGTTTGGAAGAGGGTTAGATTGAATCTAACCCATAACCTAGTACTGCCACATCCCCCACTAAATTTTGTCCTTAAGCACCACATCTACACAACTTTTAATACCTCCAGGGCTTATGAGTCCACCACTTCCCTGAGGAAGCCTTTTCAAATGCTTGAGAGCCTTTTCCATGAAGAAATTTTTCCCAGTACCCAACCTAAACCTCCTCTGGCACAACGTGAAGCCATTTCATCTTGTCCTACCACTTGTTACCTGGGAGAAGAGACCAGCCTTCCCTCACTACCGCCTTTTTTCAGGCAGTTGTAGAGAGCGAAGATAACCTCCTCTTCCCCAGGCTAAACAACCCCAGCTCCCTCAGCTGCTCCTCATCGGAATTGTCCTCTAGACTCTTGACCACCTTTGTTGCCTTTCTCTAGATCCACTTCATCTCCTCAATGTCCATGTGGTGAGAACTGGACACAGTACTCAAGGTGGGTGCAGGGGGACAATCACTGCCCATGTCCTGCTGGCCACCAGGCTGCCCTTGGCCTTCTTGGTCATGGGGGCACACGTCTGGCTCATGATCAGCTCGCTGTTGACCAGCACCCTCCTGTCCTTTTCTGCTGGGCACCTTGCCTGACACTCTGCCCCCAGCCTGTAGCACTGCAAGGGGTTGTTGTGACTGAAGTGCAGGACCCAGCACTTTGCCTTGTTGAACCTCATACAGTTGGCCTTGGACAATTAATCCACTATGTCCAGATCCCTCTGTAGAGCCTTCCTAACCTCCAGCATATTGACACTCCTGCCCAGCTTTGTGTGATCTGCAAAGTGACTGACAGTGCACTCAATTTCCTCATTGAGATCATTGATAAAGATTAAACAGAACTGGCCCCAACACCAAGCTCTGGGGAATGCCACTAGTAACTGTCCACCAATGGAATTTAACTCCATTTACTGTCACTTTCTGGGCCAGCCATCCGGGCAATTTTTACTCTGCAAACACTGTCCACACCACGAGCAGACAGTTGCTCCAAGAGAATCCTGTGGGAAATTGTGTCAAAGGCTTTGCTAAAGTCCCAGTAGATACCATCCACAGCCTTTCCCTCACCTGCTAAGGTAGTCACCCTGTCATAGAAGGCAATCAGCTTGGTCAAGCTAGGCCTGCCTTTCCTAAATCCCTGCTGGCTGGCTGCCAACACAGGTTGTCTGGCACATCCTACATGATCTATCTCAAGATGACCTGCTCCAAGACCTTCCCCAGCACTGAGGTAGCCCTTCTTGCAGATGGGTGTCCGATTTGTTAATCTCCTGTCATTTGGGACTCCCTTTGCAAGCCAGGACTGTCGAAAAATTACAGGAAGCAGCTTAGTGAACTCTTCCAGCAGCTCCCTCCATACCCTCAGGTGGTTCCCATCCGGGCCTCATAACACTTGTGCACATCAAGTGGTGTAGCAGGTCACTGAAAATTTCCCTGTGTATTATGGGGGCTTCATTCTGCTCCTTATCCCTGTCTTTCAGCTCAGAGGGCTGGGTACCCAGAGAACAACTGATCTTACTATTAAAGACTGAGAGAAATAAGGCCTTATTGTTACTTTTCAGTGTCTTAATAATTACGATTGACTGAGGCACTACCTCCAGCTTTTCCTCATCCTTTGTTGCTATATTCGCCTTTGCACCCAATAAAGAATGGAAATTCTCTGCAGCCTTCTTTTTGTTGCTGATGTGTTTATAGAAACATTTTATATTATCTTTTATGGCAGTAGTTAGATTAATTTCTAGTTGGGCTTCAGCCCTTCAATTATTCCTCCTGCGTAACCTACATGCTTGTAGTCTTAGTGAGGGACCTGCTCCTTCTTCTAAAGGTCATAAACTCTCTTTTCTCCCTGACTTCCAGTCAAAGCTCTCTGTTAAGCCAGGCTGGTCTTCTTCTCCACCCCCCAAAACTTCTGGTGGGTGGCAGCAGCCTGATCCCATACTTTTAAGATTTCCATTTATAGCACATCCAGCCTTCCTGGATTTTTTTCCTCTTCAGTACTGCCTCCCAAGGGACTTTGCCAGCCAGGCTCCTCAGTAAGCCAAAGTCCGCTCTCCAGAAGGTCAAGCTCTGCTGATCCTGCTTCTTACATCTCCAAGAATCATAAACTCTGTTATTTCATGATGGCTGTGCCCGGGAAGCCCTCTGACCATCACATCACCCTAAAGTCCTTCTCTGTTCACAAACAACAGGTCCAATAGGGTATCTCCTTTATGGCTCCCTCAGAAGTTGTGTCAGGAAAGTATCTTCCACACACTCCAGGAACATCCTAGACCATCTTCTCTCTTGTGTTGTATTTCCAGCAGACATCTGGTAAGCTGAAGTCTCTCATGAGAACAAAAACCAGTGAATGTGAGACCTCTCCTAGCTACTTGGGGAACATTTCATCCACCTCTTCATCCTTGTTGTGTGGTCTCTAAGAGATTCCCATGATATATTGCTTGTTGGCTTTTCTTCCGATTCTTACTACTAAACACTCGACCCTAACATCACCACCATTAAAATCTAGACAATCGAAACACTCCCTAAAATACAGGACTACCCATCCTTGTCTATCTCTTCTGAAGAGTTTTTTGCCATCCATTGCAGCACTTTGGCTGTGTGAGTCTTCCCAACACACTTCTGCTATGTCAGTTATGTCATAGTTCTCCTGCTGCACCATGGATTCTAGCTCCTGTCTGTTGCTCATGTTGCCTGCATTGGTGTAGATGAATAGCCAGGGAAGTCTCTCTGAATTAATATTACAAATGAACTTTTAACCAGTGGACAGCAATTCTAATGAAAGCTGAAGTATCAAGGAAAACAAATTGAGATGGTCAGTTTGGAGGCAGGTTCTCTAATAAATACAAGGAGTTGGTTATATGCTTCATTAAATATTTCAGCTAAATGAAACTTAAGAGAAAATGCGTTGTTGTCAACCGCAATTAATACCAATTTGGACAAGAATATTTCCAACCCTACTGTAGTAAGTCTTGGTTGCTGGACCCAGCAGAAATTTCTTTAGGCAGCTCAAGATATACAATTTTCTTATTATAAATTCCTTATTATTTAAATTGTCAAGAAGTTGCCAATTAATAGGTAAAAATACATGGAACACATTCTTTCTTAAAACTTCATGCTTTAGTGTTTTCTGACCTATGTTGAAAACACACCTTATAGCTTTGGCTTCTAACATATAGAGAAAGAAGGCAAGGCCCGCCAAAAAAGATAAGTCTAGAATTTGTAGATGATTCAAACTAAGTTTAAAGCTAGTTAAACATATTAATATTATTCATCTCAGCCAAATAAAAATGTAGAAATTGTCACAATAGTCCATTCAGAATTATATTTTATCTGTACAGTTATGAAAACTGTACATTCATTTTGGTGGTGAATAGAAAATGAAGGATTTAGATATTTGTGTAATCACATTCTAATTATCACCAGAGCTATGCATAATTCCTTATGTATAACTAGGCAAAATTCTTGGGCAAAAGCTTAAAAGATCTTGCTCTAATTTTACCAAAAAAATTATCTATCTACCCATGGGTGCACGCAGATATTCAAGGACACATGCACAAATAGATATAGAGAAGTCTGTCAAAAGGCCCCTTGTTTTTTTCTCAGGAACTAGAGACATGTTAAGAATAAAATAATTTAAGCAAACATTTGCCTTTGTGCAATGTCTGAATCAAAATTTCACAGAAACCTTCATGTGTATAAAGATGTAATTTTATGAAATCCAACAAAAACAGACACTGAGAGATGTAATCTGCATTCTTGCCTGCCTTTTTGTGTCCATCCTTTGCTTTTATTTTGGCCTTTGTTTTTCCCTTTATTTTCCACCTCCTCACTTCCATGCTTTAGGAGAAGGTTAAAAGAAGTGCTGACTAACTGCATTCCCACAAGGGTCCTAAGAAATGACCTCAAAATTATACAATGTGCACTTTAAAGTAATGAAATAGTCACTCTGTCACCCTTGAAAATTGCAGGTACTAGTTAAGCCACTTCCTTCCCTCCCAGCTGCCCCCATGCATTTTGTAGTGAAGTATTCCCCTGGAAAAAAACAATGCACAAGTCCTGAAACTTTTTTTTTAAATTTATTTTTTATGATTATGAGATGAAATGGAGTGGGTGGGGTGAATGTAACCACTATTTTAAAATATCAAGTGCCATTAGGTGACATTAAGTGTAATGAAATCTCAAGGTCAACTTAATTTCTTACATCTCCTTATCTCTCTGACACATAGTACTGTATCTCAGTAGCTGCTACCAACAGCTACCATCAGTGTGCTTGGCTAATTGGTAATCAGTCATGTCACTTGGTGTGATCTCATCCAGGCTGACTATTGAACCTGAGTGCAACAACAAAAAAGGAAATTGAAAACTCTTAGCAACTATGTGTTTAGTCCACATATTTTCAACAGCATAGTATGCCTGCAGTTCAAGCTTTCACTATACCATGCTAATAGGCAGGTTTGAATTTGATGGTTTGGGGAGCTATTAATATAGGAATAGTCTGTAGCACTAAAAAGCATGACATTTAGCTACAAACCAAATAGCCCCATCAAATGCTGAAAGATAAGATTTCTTAGCAGTTCAACAACATTAAGATAGGCGAAAAGCATTTAAATAAAACTCCTACTCATGCATCCTTTCCCATCAGTAACCATTTCAGCATGGTTATAGCTGAATGAAACCAGAGGGCATCTCGTTCCTAGGATGTGGTCCAGCAAAGTGCTTAAGTACAGCCAGAATATAAGGACAAGAATATTCCATCAAAGTTACTATATGATGACCCACGTGATTAAAATTGCACAGAATTGTAGGTAGGTGCTTTTCTGGATTAGGATCTAAGGAATGAAGCATTTAAGATCAGCTTTGCGTGTGCTAAAAATATTTACAAATCTTTTTAAGAGAAGACATATAAAGGAAAATTACCTTAAATCTTACCTTTGACTACTAGGCTCAGGCCAATGAAATTTTCACAATTTTCATATGTGAAAATCTGTACATTAAGTGATCGCTTTATTCCCAAACTAAGCAGTTGTCTGAAATGGCAAGCCTGAAGTGCTAGTCTCTGTTACTAATAAACAAAAGTAAATCATGGCAGAAAACTCGTTTATGTGCAATAATCTCCAAAGGATTAGCATTTCAAGGGATCAGATTTCCTAAACTCCTCTTTCCTGATAACAGCCTCTGCTGTGAGGTGACACACCAATAGGCATAAATTATCTAGAGCTGCAGATAAGCAGAGGCCATTTGGGGGTTCGAAGTGCAATATAAATAGATGCAAAACAGTAGGGGAACTGGTGCTCATCACAAACCTCAGAAGGATTAGTAGTTCAAGCTCTGATTTCCTTGCTGTTTTTAGCTGTGATTTATCATCAGACAGTGCCTGAGCGTCTGTCTTATCTGTGATAATTTAATGGCTTAATGGCAGTCCCTTTATCTGGGGGTCATAATTAAGCTTGTTTGATCAGTTTCCTAACAAGCACCTCCCCTGTATTTTTAGCTATGCCTATTTTTTCTCTGTGTGTAGCAGCATTTTTGCTAATTAGTGTTAACAACATTATTGTTAACAATTACTGGTAATGATAAAAATCTCTTAAAAGGTTAGCATTTATCTGGAGGAGAAATGCAAGCCAAAAAGGATGCAAGAATTTGAATCTAAATACATTTAGAGGAGATTTTAACTGTTGTGTCTCATCACCTCTTTGGTTTGTCAGACTCAAATCAAACTCAAACACACAACTGAATAAAATAATTTTCGATTGATTCATATTTCTCTGGTGCAAAATTAACATCAATTTGAAAGTAAAGATGACTCCTATCTTACAGTGCAGTTGCTGTCCCTCTCAATCTTCCTCCTAATAAACTGTTTCTTCCACTCTCATGAAATTTTTTTAACAAAAGATGAATTTTAAGACCTTTATATGGTTGTTTTAAAACACAGGTGTCACCAAAATGACATTTTAGCTATTAAAATCGCTGTTAAAAAAAGCAACTTACTAATTTTTTAAAGAAACTGAATAATGGATATTTGAAAGGATATCTTTCTACGATTTTATTTTTTAATACAATGCAGTGTCAAGCAAGCAAATGCATTCAATGTGGGTGCTTGGGTTTTTGGGTTATTTTAAAGGAAGATCAAAAAAAAAAACAGATTCAGATTGGCCACATTATTTCTTAATTATTGATGTAATTTTCTTATTGAAATATCTTGGAGGCCACAGGGAGATGTGACTAGGTGATGTAGTGACATTTTAGGAAACAGAATGACTGGCCATAGAAAGACATCTAAAGAACCTGATCACATGTATATAGATACAAGAGTAGTCATATGTGTATAAATCTGTGCAAATTCAAATTTACGTGAATTTGCACATCTGTATATGTGGGTTTTTATTATATATTTTATGATATGTACATTTGTGAATTCATAAATTTATGCATTCACAGATTGATTAAAGTTTGTCATTAAAATCGGTCTTATTTAACTTTCGAAGAAAAATTAATAGCGGGACAGAGAATATATATGTCTAACCTAAATTAATTATTTAGATTCTATAATAAATGCAGAAAGACAAGGTTCATTAGAAAGTGAGTCAGTCAACTTACCTGACTTGCTTGTTTCAGAATTAGATTCATTGCTTTTCTTTCTCCTGGCTATAGGTAAACTCCAGGTGATGTGGCTAAGCTACCAGATGGTTTAGGGTTGGATGAGACTATACACAAATGTATGAAAGAAATAGGAAAGTAAATTTCAGAATGAGAATTCCCAATACTTTCTTATAAAGTTACCTCCCTGTTCTTTGCAAATGGAAGAACTGTCACAGACATATTATATATGTGTGTATATATTTCCTGCCTAGTGTAGCAAAAGGCTCACCTGAGAATCCTGAAAAAACCAACCTTTTCCTTTAGTTATTATTAAGTAACCTATAGTAGTATTGATTAAATAGGCAAAGACTTGCAGCCAGCTGCAAGGAAAAACAAAATGAAAATACAACACATCTGTGAGTTCTCCTCTACTAATGCAATTTTACTGACTTTTGCTGAGTTTTGCAGGTGGAGCAGAAATGGCCTGTGTTCAGCTGTTCGGGTTTGGCAAGCAGGAATTTGATTTTAAGCTTGCTATCTGGCCAAGAGTATGGCAGAGGAATTTACTTGGAGTATTAAAGACTATAGTCTCAAATGAGCCTTTCTCCACACAAAACTCTTGGTCCAGTTCTTGAGGAAATCAGTGAGAAACTTTTCCCTGACTGCAGTGGGATCAGAGGGCAGGTGCCAGCCACATTGCAGCTGCAGCTGGCAAAGCTGGAATTTTACTGAGCTATGAAACAAACAAAATGTGTGAAAGATAGAAATGACAAGGTGTAAGGGAGATTGCAATACAACACACTGAAGTCCTTAGCTGGTATCTGCAGCTAAGGCCAGTGACACTTGGGTGCTGAGCTGGCTCTGGGAGGCCTGGATGAGATAAACCCACACAGCCACCGAGACGTGTGCTTTACATATCCAACTTCACAGATAACTGTCCAAAACTAACAAGACAGAAACATTCCTGGATGAATATTGCTTTTGTTGTTGCCAGTATGTGACAAGTTCAGAAGATTTTTTCCGCCACTAGAACAAATTGTTAAGGATATATAAACCAGGAATCTTTGCCCAGCTCGCAGTGAGAACAGAGATAGCATCATGCAGTCACCACTGTGTTCTGCTGCTATTTGCTCACTAGCTAGTGCCAGATATAATATAGTCAAATAAATCTCTAAGAACAAAAACATCATGAACGTTTTGAAGTGCTGAAACCTTTGTTTTAAGTTCACCAAAGGTTTCAGTGGATCTTACTGTTGTCAGTATAGAAAAAAAAATATCCTAAATATATCTCATTGTCTTAACTTTGGCTGTTACTTGCCATTACATTACTTGCAGAAATAATGCTCATTCTAAAAAAGAAATCATAGGTATTACAAAACGAATGCTCATGTGTCTGAAAACTGAAGTAAAAATTTCAGTTAATAATGTAACTTACTGGCTTCTGTCTCTGGATTTATTATTAGGACTAGAACTGGATTAATTTTTTTGGTATAGTTCTGCATTAAAATTTTCATGGTCTGGTGTCATATTCAGCCCCACTGTTCTTCCTGCATTTGTAGCTTTAAAAACATGATTTTATTTGTTATATTTATGTACAAAAATAAACATATTGGTATACACATACATAGATACTGGTATATAAAACTATAAATTCTCACTTTTTCTTTGATGTACAAACAATTTTCAAGAATTCATTTTCACCCACAAACAGGCATGTTATTACTGGAAAACAGTCCCAAATGTGATTTGAATACTTCCATCATAAAGATAAATTTTGTTTACACTAGAATATAAATGGAGTTTTCACTAGATTAGATCCAATTATATCTGTATAACAAACAATCTCCAAGTTATCTAAGACATTTTTTATTGTATTATGAAAATTTTGCATAATATGATCTCATCCAAATCTCAAATTCTGTTTTCAGCTATTCCACTGATTTACTATTTTATTATAGAAGAACCCTTTAATCTCTCTGAACTTCAGTTTACTCATTTGAAGTAGATGAGGAGACAAGTGTGATTTAATTGATGTTTATAAAGCTCTTTGAGACCTTGTAATGAAAAATAAGAAAGAAGCTATAAATATTCTTAAAGGTACACTTATCTTCTTTTCTCCAGTTTTTGCCAAAAAATGTTGCTGCTAAATTTATTATTTTCTGTTTTATTCATGCTCTTTTCACAGTCAGAATTCCTCAAAATGTTACACCATTATGTATTTTCATGCTCAAATCATCATTTTTCCTCCAAAAACCATAAAATATTGTGGGCTCTGAAAAGGCAAGTTTTTCATTAAATATTTCCTGTCATTTCATTATATTCTTACTAAATTCCAAAATCTGCAATTCCATATGCAATCACAGACTGCTGTATATATAGAAATCCAGTAGTATGTGGCTTAAAGTGTTCAGCAGAAAAATCTATTCAGAATTTGGATGTTAGGGGACAAAGAAGTCAGAATTAACCTGATAATGACATAAACCAGCATCCTGTGATCTGTATAAACAAGAATAAATATTTATATATAAAAACCCCCAATATATGTAACAATATCTCTATGTAAAACAAAGTTTTTCTTTTCCTTAAAACAAAAGTAATAATCAGGTTGCAAAGTTCAAATATGCTTATATCTATTTACGAAATCACACAGTGTTTGGTAGTGAACTAGAAATATCAGTTTGAGCTTTCCTTTGGATTTGTTAGTCTTCAGAAAAGCAGAGCAGGCATTGATATGCTTTCAATTTTGGTCTTTCCATTCTGGAGGGACAGGAAGTATTGGGTCTATTCCAGGCTTATGTTGTATTCTGGAATACAGTTCCTTCCATGATCACCCAATTGCATAGTTGCAGAATAGCACAGCCATTGGAGCTAATACTAGTACTGTAACTTAAGAACTGACAGATCAATGAGATCAAGACCCAGTCTCTTCTTCTTATATATGGTCCATAAAAGCTGCTTCCTTGGGGAAAAATATGTGAAGTTCTGTAAGAATTCTTCAGGCCCAGTGGGGGTCGTAACAAGGTGAGGGGGAGGACACATTAACTCATTTTATGATCAGAGCTTTCTTGGACTTCAAGCAGGAACATTTTTTTAAGGAACATGGCACCATCCACATCTGTATTTCTATTTCTTTGCTTTTTCCATTGTGCTGATGGGGGAAGTAATATCTCTCTCAGGGATTGAGGGAGATGACAATTTGGAGAGGCTTATTAATTACCAGTTACTATTCATGGGTTTTCTGTTGAAATGTGCAGGAATATGAGATTTGGATGTGAAATCAAGCTCATATCTCCCAGGCAGCTGTGCTGCAATAGAAATACATAATTTAGAGCACTTCTAACTTCAAGCTCTTGCATGTCATTTTAATGACTCATTGACAAAAGGATGTGGAGGGAAGAGTAAAAATATTAACTCCTCCCAGATAAGAATCAGAAAGCAAAATCATTCCTCTACTCATAACATTGTTCAGGGATACTGTTTTGGAAAAAAAAATAAAAAAAGAAGAAGGAAATTACAAGTTGTAGGTATTAAGTAAAAAAATAAGACACTACAACTACCTTGGTAGTGTCAGCTGTACTGTGTAGCACACAAACCCCTGCTGACCTTTAGTTCCAGAGCAGACTGGAGAAAGTCAGCAGCAGTTGCTCACAGGCTTACAAATCTGAGTCTACGACTGGCAAAGAGAATCTCTCTATATGATTTCTGTGACAACTGAAATAATTTTCATGTCCTCCCCACTGCAATTTCAATAGGTAGAAAACAGTTTTAATATTGCAAATCTTCACATTTTACTTAGAAAAGGTCCTGCCAGGGACAGCATGTGAAGGATTATAGTTTACATTTTCGGAAAGAAGCCAGCTCCTCGGGGAGAAGTGACAAAACTTCACTCTCATCAAGATTTTTCCCCAAACACAGGAGAACTGATACACTGCTTTGAAGAACCATGGTTATAAGTTAAAAGCAGGCCACCACAAAGGGTCAAAAAACCAATGTGCGGAGGTCAAACACTTGCTGTTACTGAAAGCGGTTATGGCTTTATCAAGGCACAAGGTATCAGTAGAGTTGGCATAAAACCAAAAGATTTCTCATGTTGTGAAAAGATTATAAAGATTAGACTTTACTGTGAAGCCTCCCTACTGTGTAGCCCTGTGTAAAACCCAAACAATTCCATTATAATTCAGCTTTAGTTATCTCATTGACCCTTTTCTTATGGGTTGTCTGTTTTTTTTTGTTTCTAATTTCACAAATATCTCTAGCTCAATACTATTATTTAATTAGTGATAACAGCTTCAGAACACCAAGGTAGACCTGTTCTTAACCTCCTTTGAATAACTACTGTTTATTGCAAGCAGATAAGTCACTGTTGGTGACATAGCACATTCATTTGAGCCTAAATTTACACTTTTCCATGGACAAAATAACTCACAAGGAACATCAGAATTCATATCCATATGCACTTTATCTTGTATTCATTGACTGAAAAACACAATTACCTCTGCCCAAAAGGAGGTGATGATAATATTTTTTCACAAAACCTGAAGGACTCAGAAACTAAATACCTATTGCTTGCCCATATTGGTTCACTGCTTTCTCTACATGTATGTAGGATTGGAGAGTTGTTTTCAGATTCCTAATAGTGTGGAAAAGAATCTAAAATTTTTGAAGTCTGGTGATAATAACTGGTGATGGTTTGTATGTTGGTGTGAAGAAAAAATACTGAAATCTTCGAGTTTCTTTAGTTTCTTTTCCAGATGAAACAAGTAGTGAATTCCTATAGAATTAGGACAAAACCTCATTTTACTGACAGCACTAGCACTTTCCTCTCCTCTACAGGAAAGAAATTATGAATACTAAATGGTGTGAGTTGGCTGTGAAGTTCTATGCAATTGTTTCTCAGGACATGCACTTCAATGGCAATTTTATCCAATAGTATCAAATATAGGAGAACAAACATTCTGGTCAGTTTTTAAAGTTAGTGTTGGTGCATATACTGCTGTTAAAATGTAGAAAGACTTTTAATCTCTTTTTTCCTTTTCTGTGTTTGTATTACCAGTATTTGACGGCCCAACCAAAAACAGAATAAACTTGGTCTGTACTAAAAAAGTTCTATAATTTGAAGAGCTTCCAAAGAGATTAAAGGAGAATGTGTTTTTGGTCTCCTGAGTAATGGTTGGTCAAAATTCTTCTCCATGTTCTACTGTAATTAATTAGGGATTTTTCATTTAATTTGACTAGGGCCATTCTTCCTCTTGTTTTCAGATGTTGTCAAAATAAAAAAACCCAAAACATGTTAGAAACATTTCTCAATATTCGCTTCACTTTTAGAAATCTGTGTAGCAACCACAGAACTGCTACTAATGGACAGTTGGAGGAAGGGAAGTAAGTCAATCCAGAAATTATAAGAGTAGGAGCCATTCTAAAGGCAATCTTTCTACCAAACAGATGATTTCAAAATTTCATTGTGCCCTGCAATTTGTGGACAATTGTCTGTTCAGCCCAAGGAAGTTATGATTCATGGCTGCTCTTTCAGTATTTGTGTTTTCTTTTTAAAAATTGTGTTGGAGAGAGTCCCAGGGAAGGGAAGGGAAGGGAAGGGAAGGGAAGGGAAGGGAAGGGAAGGGAAGGGAAGGGAAGGGAAGGGAAGGGAAGGGAAGGGAAGGGAAGGGAAGGGAAGGGAAGGGAAGGGAAGGGAAGGGAAGGGAAGGCCAATACTTTGATCATTGAAAATATCATAGGAGAATCAAATAGCATCAAAATAAAGAGACACAGATGATTTGTAGAATGGCCTAATTTTTGTAATTACATGATTAGAGTCATTCAGAGCCACTGATCTCTTCAGATACATGTGTAGGTCTATTGATCACAAATCTGCCTCACTGTTATAGTAACAGATGAACAGTTATTAATCTTGGAAAGAATCCACATCCCCTTTTCAAAAAGATCAGAGAAGCTAATTGAGGATGACATGGTATCTTGTGTGGAGGAACTGTACTGCCCTTCCTATAAATGGGCAAAATTTATGCCAGAACATACGAAACAAATAGCAGGAAAAATAATTGTACAATACATCTTTTTTTTTTCATTCTTCTCTGCTGTTTCAAGCCAATTTCTTTGCCAGATTACATGATCAGTGTAACAAGTGCAGCTCTGCAAGCAAATGTATGACACCTGCTAACTGCTCTTCTCTTCTCAAACTTCTCATTTACCAACCTTTGTTAAGTGCTCCAGTGGGTTGACACAGCAAAATTCAAGCCAAATGCTGCTCTCTACAAGAGCACTAATAGCTCAACAGTATGAGCCAGGCTTATTAAACCACATCCTGAGCAGTGTCTGGTCTATTTGGAAATATAAATAAATAATGAGGAAAATACAGGAAATCTGTGCTCAGAAAAGATGAGTATTCAGATGTTGGAGTTCAATTACTGCCAGGAGTATATGATGTACAAAACATAGTATTTGTATATTCATTTTGCGAGATAAAATCTTAGATCTCTTAGCACACTTTCCTTGGTGAACAATAACGAACCAAATCGAAGATCATATAACTTCTTTTCTGCTTTTGAGATTTTGGGCTAGCCTGTTCAAGTAGGTTTTGGGTTTTTTTTTTACCATAATTAAATCTGTTGAAATTTTTTCATACGATTCATAAGCTTCTTCGGAGTTGATTCCTCCAGACATTTAAATAGCAAGACATTAGTTTATCATAAAAATAAATATATTTTTGCTAAAAAATAAAAAAAAAATTCCCTAGAGAAGGAACATAGGGGCAGCTTTTGCCATCATTTTGGTCATTCAAATGTTAAAAATATTCACATTTATTTTCTTTCCCTTTTTCTCTGATAACTAATACTAACCTTAAAATGAAGGTAAGTGATTTCTTGGACTTCAAAAAATCTGGGATACTCCTTCCATGAACATCCTCTTTCTCTGTAAGATATCTGAAGGATCTTGCTCCTCCTTCTTGGCAGGATAAGGATTTCAAATCATCCAGCATATACTAAAAGGTCAAAGAGTCATTACACAAATTATTCTTGTGACACAACTGCTGTAGTAAAATGACAACAGTGGCCTAAATTGCTTTTTCAATGACTAAGCTTATGAAATTTCCCTGACGCCCATGGTATTTTTATGGTAGAGGCTTCAAGATATCTGGATGTGTGATTAAGTACATAAGAAGATGAATTTAGCACCTACAGTGTTGGTGTCCTCAACTGGGGAGGTAAAAAGTTAAGCAGGGTGGAAAAGTAATCATCACAATATCGGAGATCAGAATTGTAAAACGAGTTCTCAGAAAGAACAGAAGAATTGCAGTCATTAAAGGATAAATTAGGGCTTGGCTTCGCAATTTAACTGAAGATCTTCATTTGCCTAAGGCTGATTATGATAAACTTAAGTCACAATAATCTAAAATAATGGGAGAGGAACAAGGTGCTATGGCTACACTGGAATACCAGCTTGGGTGCAGTCAGCCCTGAAGAGTATGGTAAGTGATTTTCCCCATAGAATCCATGTTCCTAATTCATCTGTTTTGCTTAGTTCAAAAGATTATAAATTCTCACAGCATTTTGTTTTGTTTTGCTGGGAAGTAGAAGGAAAATAGGAAGAAGTAAAGGCGGGGAATCATGTAAGGCAAGATTGATTTTGGAGTCTGTAATGGCAGGTTTATTGATTCTGACTCATGAAGTATGAAGTTATAGATTTGTGTGATGTTACAAAGCCAGCTAAAACAGCTACATAATGTCACACACTACCCAAGTATTGGTCAATTAAATTCTTGCTCTATATCTTTTGGCTGTTTAATGTACACTGCAGACATGATTTAGCAGCTGGATCAACAATTCAACCTCTTATTTTTTAGTAGCAAATAGTATTGGGTACTCAGCAAAATTAGGGGCATAAGAGCTATATGATTGTCCTAAAAATAAGATTTTACATCAAAAAAAAAGAAGAGAGGTGTTGGTGGCATTTACATATTTTTAAACATGTCTACTTAAATTGAAATTATTCTGTATTGAATAAATTTTTTGTTTTACTAAAAAGAAAAAAAAAATAAATGTACTGTTCTTTCTTGTGCATATTGGTGCTTTGTCTGTGAGGATAAGTTCAACCAAAACTCGAAAAGATCTTATGCAGGAAGAAAAAATGTCACAGGTGGTATTTAGTCTTCCAGAGGTATTCTAGTTAAGCATCATGATGACAAATTTCCAGGAAAAAAAATCTTTCAGCTTGGCTTATCTACTTTGGTGTCAATGGAAAGAACAAGAGTGGTATTCAAGTTAGGGTCCCAAAATAAGCTGTTTGCTGTTTGTGAAATTTAGGTTTTGAGTGTTTTTTCTTTTCATTGACAGTAGAGCTGGCCAGGTATGCAAATATTAGCCAAGATGATTCAAAATTCTCATTCTCAATTTGACCTGGGGTGCAAAAGTATCTGTAATGCTTATATTGACACCTCTAGAAGGTGGTATGAATACAGTAATTTACTATTTTTAAGTGTGATGGCTGTATGGAAAAATGCTTTAGAAAACAAACAAGACAATAAAGAATCTTCAAATCATATACTTTTTTCTACTGTTTTTGTCTAAAGCAAAGATGAGCACCAGTAGAAGAGTATGCAGTTCCACAAACATGTGAAGATGAATCTTTACAAGGCCTTTTAGAAATCTACATGCATGATTGAGCACCACTGCCCTAGTCTCTGTCCTGTTCATCTTGCTAACATGGATCTAACTGATGTAGCCAGAGTAGCAACAGCCTGTATATAAGCACTTTTTAGTACTGGATAAAAATTATTTGTTTGTTTTACTAGAAAATAGTTCTGTTTCTAAAAATGTGTACTGCAGCATTTTTTTCTCTATCCCTATGCATGCACATGTACACCCACAAACACATACTTCTCTGAATACAAAAACCTTATAGTAACCATTTAAATACAGAGAAAACCTGAAACTGAGAGAAAGCTATCACTGCTATCTCTATTTCTGAATTGGAGACATGAAGATGTTACTGTTACTTAAGTGACAATTACAAGTCTGAACAATTACAACTAACAATTCTATGCCCATCTGGTGGATTTGAGATTTTTGTTGATCTCCACATTACAGGAATAATCATGAAAACCTTCCTGACGGATCAGACTGTCTGTCTCTATGAGAACCTGCTTAGAACATACCAAGGATATGTTGGATATATCTTGCAACAGCCAGGATACAGAAAGTAGGTATGGACATGGCCAGAACCTGCACCATGACCTCAGATAAACTTGTGCATCTCCCAGTTCAGACACGGTCCAGAAATGTTCTGCATCTGTCCCGTTCATGCTCTAGTGCAATAAAAATGATGTTTGAAGGAAATGCAATTGCAATCAGTATAATTGCACTAAAGCTGCTACTTGACATACAGGTCATAAAAAATAGGTTTGTTTACAAATACAATCCAGAGACATTTCATTTAGCTCTGTAAACTCCACGGTACTCAGTGTGCTCTCTATATGCAAATTGTGCTCTATTCCAACAGATTTATGTGAAGATTCATACCCATATGTATTGATTTCCTTGTCTGGTGAAGTCCGCTTTCCAGCAAAGTTTTGCCACTAAAGTGAAGAAATGCTAAATTTTGTAGAGCAATCTTGTGAATATGTTGATTAATTTGGAAAAACAGATTTTCTATTTGTCTTAATTTGAATATGACAGAGTAAGTGGAACACACAAGAAGCCCCAGAATCTTCAAAGATATATTTTCTCAGATGAGGTCTGGACAGATACCTATTTAATCTTCTTCAAGTTGTCTCAAGAAAACATGGATTAGAATTTATGAATTCCTATCTCTGCATCTTATATATATTTCATTAGGCTTCACTGTTCCAGAGCAAGAAGGATCTGCTTCTGTAAGTGTTCCTTTTAAATGGATCCAAAACCAGTGAGTAGTTTCTGAGTAAATTTTATACATTCAGTTCTTCAGTTAATGAATTTGAAGCTACCCCTGCATTTCACTGATATTTGATGAACAAATGTATGTTTCTCACTGTAATTTAAAAAAGATGTTATTGTCATGCAACCTTTATGCAGAAACAAAGCCGAAACAATACTTACATGATGTTTCACATAACAAAACTTGCTCACGCCAACTGTTGAACTTGTGTCAAGCTATTAGCAACCACAGCAGAGACTAATGTAGAAAAAGACATCCCTTTTCATGACAGGAAAAAAAAAGAAAAAGTAATGGATGATTAGATGAAAAACATTACATTAAAAGTGATTTTTTATATTTAAGACATCCCACTGGAGGTGGATTAGTTAGTTAAGTGAGGCAAAAATACATATATCCAATGATTAATGTATTCATTTTCCAGAAAACAAAGTGTGATTTTCTGCTATCTCTGTAATCCACCTAATATGGATCTCTCTGGTTTTGCCATTAAACTATGATAATTAAAATCACAGTAACTATGAAAGCAAACTTCGAAATAGAATCAAAATTCTAGGAACATGAAGGGAACTTAACCTTGTTTTGCTGTTTCCCTCCAAAATGTCTATGGAAATGATCCTTCAATTTCAGTAAGGAAAACAAGAATACCTAGAGAAGATGAAGAAAAGTCAGGATCAAGTTCTCCTTTTTCCAGCTGATTTTTATATGTTATTTCTGGGCCTGGTTCTCAATTAGCGCTGTATGATGACTGCATGGTGAAGTTGAGGACATTACTATGTCTTATACATTTACTGTATGTCTTATACATTTACTGCTGCAGCTCCAAAGCATATAGATTCCATCGTTATCTCTACTGCTCTCTTCCTGCTGAACCTGATAGCTCTTGTGTGGGGCCAGGTTGCTTTATGTGGAATGGAAGAGCAATCACAGCAGTGACTAACTTCTCCTTTTCCCTAGCCGAAATAACTGAGCCAACACACAGTGGGAGTGTAGGTATGCAATATTGAGCCTCACCAGTAAGAAGTATTAACTCCTTGGATGCAAAAGGAAATAGAGAAGGAATTGAGTCTGTGAAATATGTATTGCCTCCGATGGCTGTGGTGGGAGCAGGCACAGTCTTCACTCACAGTCATGCCTAAATTCAGATTCCATTCCTTTGTAATCTTGCATGGATCTCATCAGTTCAGTGTTGCTTACCATGAACCAGAACTATATCTTACACTGAAGGGGAAAAAGAAACAAATATATAGAAAGGAAGCTTTATTTCTCGTTTTTATTGCTCTGGGTGGGTTTTTTAACATCTGAATAAGTTAAATAAATATCATGGATCAGACCCACAGCTTGTGTAAATCAGCTCCACTCCATTGATTTCAGTTTAGTTGATAATCCGGCCCAGTAATTTTTAAGTTAAACAACATAATCTGATTTGCATGAAGTGTTACATGCAAGAATGAACTGGGAAACATGATGTGGGATCCTTTTATTCAGCTTTTTAATTACTTTTACATAATTCTACAAGGCAGAGATTATTAAATTCAGAGGACAATGCTTGATTCCCTTTGGTAAATTTAAATCTCATTTAAAAGTTCCTGTGAGAAGGTTTTGGATCAGAACGTCTGACACCACAACCATGTTTACACCAATGGCAGCAAAAGCCTTCAAAATATTTAAAACAAAATTAACAAATCCTGTTTAAAAATCAGTATATTATTCAAAGGCAAGCTACATACACACATTTACTAATTTTCCTTACACAACTCTTATGAGGTGAATAAATGCTTTTTTCCAAATTATGCATGGGGAAACTCAGAGTGGGAAAGTGAATTGCTCACTGCTACAGCAAAATTATTTTATGGTGTATGTTTGAAATTTAGAGTGTTTTGGCTATTAGATGCTGTGTCCCTCTTCCAGGTGATAAGAGACTGTTTGGTGGGTATATTTTTTGTTTTTGTTTTTTTGTTGTTTGTTTGGTTTTTTTTGTTTTGTTTTTTAAATTTATTTAGCAAAAGAAAAAAAAATTACTATGTTCTTTCACATTTTCAACATTTCTAAATTTCTTCCTCTTATATTTCCGTTTCTGGTAGATTCATCTTCCTCACCTGTATGTCTTCTGTCTCTTCTACTGCACACAAAAGATGATTTCTTATGATATCTTTTCAAAAATAAAGGAGTTTTTTCCTTATTATTCACAGATATGCAGCAAAAAATATAAGAAGACTTTATATGTGTGCAAAGAAAAGTAGGATAATTAGGATTGTATTTTAAAATGTTTAAATGTTCTTTAGATGGTGTCTTTTATGGCGCTTTTTTTTTTAGAGACTTTATATTGGAGTAGGAGCAGAATTAATTTTATTTATTTATTATTTTTTATTTAATATTTTATTTATTTTATTTAATATTTTATTTACTTATTTTATTTAATTAATATTAATTATTTTTATTTGCTCTAAGTTATGTGAAAATATCTCCTTAACTACTCAACTTTTTTCAAACCTCCAGACTCTCCCTTTTCACACTTTACATCCACTCTAGCCTAATTATTTTTTATGTAGTTCCTTTGCTTCCAAATTTCTATGTCCACGTTACATTTTATTTTTACATTGAGGATGGTCAGGAAAGTCCCTTGTAATATATGATATGAATGAATAACATAGGATGTTAACATTCTGTCAGCTGCATTCTCCCAAGTAGTTTTAGATACATAGTTTTAGAATCAGCCAAAGATTGCTGTCATGCTTCAGCATGTCTTCAGAATAATTAGAAGTCAGACTTCTATAAAATATTATCTGAATAGTGGAAGCATAAAGGTACCTTGATACCATCCCCAATGGACAAAGTAAAGCTCAGAAGAGATCGTGAAATAACAGTAAACAACAGGAGGAAAATGGAACCTCTGAAAATACTTTTAATACTTTTAAGAATACTATAAGAATATGAACAGTAATTTTGAGAGCAATTTGACTCTTACTAAAGGTTACCACAGCTGATCATTTTTCACACAGTATTAAAAAAAATAATTACAGTATGTTGAACCATTAAGCTAGCATGGCTGGTGCCCAGGAACCCATTGTGAGATCCCTTGACTTCATGCATGTCCTGGTGTTCAACCAAGAAAAGATTCACACAGGGCAGCCAAGAACTCCATTATCCAGCAAATTTGGAGGTTGCACAGGCAGGAACCTTGGGCAGTCAGCTAAACAGAAAATGCTGTGCAGGACAGCTCTGCCAGCAGCCAGCAGGGAAGGCTGCATAGGGGAGCTCTATTAATAACAACTTTTCTTTTATCACAATTCAGCAATGAGGATGAGACAAACAATCTCTGTCTGTGTGAGTATTGTGTGCTGGGTAGGCAATGCCACCATTTAGCCAAGAAAAAACCTCCTTGCGTGGGATTCAGTTTGAGACCAAGGCACCTAAGTCTGGCTGTCTATCTTAATGTCTCTCTATCTCTAGTAGGACACTCAATGAACATCTTGTCAGTACACTAGGTGGAGATGAATGGTTTTGCTAAGTTTACATTAAATTTCTAGATGTTGTTTAAACACTGGTGTCTGGAGGCACTTTAGGAGCATTGGAATACCTAGTATCCATCCAGGCAGATAATAATCCATAGGTCTTATGTCACAATTCCCAGCACATGCAAATGCATTAGACATGAAGTACACTGTTACTCTCTAAAAACTGAGACATTTATGTAAGCTGACAGATCTAACACAGGATCTGTGGAAGATATACATTCCTGCCACAATGAATGGAAGCCAGGTAGAAGCAGAAGTATGCATTGCCTAATGGTTCTGGATGCTTGTCTGCAGGAAAATATCCTGGACTCTTGCTGCATTTTCCATTTTTGCAGCTGTCACCATGCACAGTGATATTCCCACAAACAGGAGCAGCAGTGCAGGCTGGTGGAGACAATTCAATGAGGAACAGCTCTGTGATTTTGCCTTTTCTTTTTCCATCACAATGTCTTCCCTAGTTACACACTTCCTTTTGCAGGTATGTCGTTCTTCCCAGTCCAAATAAAATATGTCAGAAAATCATTCTTCTCTAGGTCTATCTTCCAGTCTTTCTGCTAGAATAGATAGCTGTCTCATTAATAAATCTTTTGCACTTTTGTAAAACCAGTAATTCATCTATATGACTAGGAATAATTAGGTAACTTACAGCTGCATTGAGCTTTACAGCTATCAGCTAACCAATCTTCCTGACGCCACTGTGGAGATATAATTAAAAAGTCTACAACCTAGGTACAAGAATATTTCTTGTTCTAAATATAAACATCACCTTCTAGTTACTGCAAGTAATTTTTTTTTTGTTATTTTTATACTTTATATCATTATTCCTATTTTTCAAAGGTGAAAGATAATGAAGTTTTATAAACTTGTTTCTATGTTAGTGGGAAGCTCAGCATGTTGAAAAATACTTGATTTCATGAGAGGCATTGAAAAATTGAAGAAGCAAAATTGGAAGACCGTTGTTAATGTGTTTCTTTTAGTCTTTTTCCCCATAGTACAAATCCAACTAACTGAAAATACATTAAAAAAAAAAAAAGACTGAGCTCCAGTCAAAAAGCAGATGGAGATGATGGAGATGGACACATGGTAAAAAATGGGAGATCTAAATATAGCATCTTTCTTTAGGATCATATACGAGAACTCAAGTCTTAATATTGGATTTTTTCTTACTTCTTCTCTTATTCAAAAATGAAAAAAAGATAATTAAGGTGAAAACTAGGTGCTAAATACTTAGCAAAGTATGAAAAAATACAGTAAAACTACCTATTTAGACTTAAATGGAGCACAACTTTACCTTTTCATTCAGCAAAGGATATGAAAAACACATCAGTGAAAGAAAACCATATTAAGAATGAAAACAATTTTTCTACCTAAAATTAGCAGCTGGAGAGTTAGAACTTGGCTTAGTATTAACAAATTGTTTATTGGTCTTAACACTAGTGATAGTCCCAAAGCAACAACTGTAATGAGAAGTCTGTTTGCGAAGCTAATTCATTCAATTTATTCATTTTTTTCCCCTTCTCATAAAAAATAAAAGCTTTCTCTATCACTGCTCCTTAGTCTAAACTCCTATAAAAATGTGATTATGGGGAAAAAAACCCAACAAATAACATAGACTTTTAGACTGGTTAAATTTCATTTAAAAAACTCACAGCTGACAAATATTTGCACGTCTGAAGGGACTTAAGAATTTTATTCCATTATAAATTCACCAAAGAATTATTGGGGGAAAAAAAACATGTAAAAAGAAATTTTGTAACACAAAAAAACCCAAGTAGCTTTGTAAGTGTAAATATTCCCATGTTCTGTATCCACTCTCTGCCCTTATCACAGTTTTTACTGCTTGTATGGTCAGGGATTCATAAGCTCAGCCTTTACAATGAACTGCAAGAGCTGGTATGCTATGTTATCAGAGGACATTATCTGAAAATATCTGTCCAACAGGCAGGAAGGGAAAAGAAGGTTAGCAGCAGGAAACTGGATTAAGGCCAATGGCAAAAATAATGAACAAAGTGTATCCTGCATACAGGCATCAAGCAGCTTTTAACTTGTCGAGTGAGTTGTGAAGGCATCCTTACAAATGTACGTGACACACTTATCATCTAAAGTCCAAAGTGCATAGCTGTACCATGTCTTGCAGCGAAATAAGAAACCGTAGCACTTTTCCCCACAGACTTACCCACATTTGACTGCTTCCAGGCTGGAAAGCAGAAGCTGTACATCTCCAGCTTCCCTAATCCCCAGCCTCTAGCACAAAAAGCCAAGGGCAGAATGACGGCATGAGGGCTGATGAAGAAGGCACTGTCTGCTGACTGATTTGCTTGAAATATTGTCTTCCAACCTTCTCACCTGGCTGGCAGCAGAGACCAAGGTTTGTCTGCACTGAGAGTACCAGTACGCTTTCAGATCATGTGTTTGATAAATCCTTTTCTCTCTATATTTGCACAAACAGGATCTTGAAGTGAGCCCATAGCGCTACTGGAGTTCACCAAAATCTATTCTAGCTCAGCAGCTAAGGGGAGGCAGGTAGAGAGGCAACTCAGTGCGATACCTGATCCAAGTTCCATATATATAACTATTTACACTATACACACATATCTACACACATAATATGTACGTATATACGTGACTTTCAAAGTTAGGGAGCAGCTTTTTTTTTCCTTCAGATCAATTTCTGCATTCTATGGCCAAGATAAGTCTGTAAGATGAAAGGAGGAATAATTCAGAGCCTTTTAGCTGGTCTTACAGGGGATTTCTTACTTCCATTTGAATGTCTAGTGATTGGTGAACAAGCCTCTGCAGCTCAGCAGAGAATCCTCTAGTGGCTTCTGGTGTTATTTTGATGGTATTAAGACAATGGTGCGTAGCATATGTTGGGCTTTTCTCTGAACTCTTCCTTGCCTCCAGAAGGAATGCTCATGCTTTCTAAATTGGAATAAGTCTTTTAACTTAGAATAGAATGTGTCAAAAGGAATCTCTTTCATTTTTTTCAGCTTTGAAACTAAGTGCATTAAATGGAATTGTAGTATTTTTCAGTGATTGAAGATTTGGGATTATGCATTTTTCTTTCAGAAAGCAAAATGCTTTGCATCAAAGACATTTTCACAGTAGTGTATTAAACACAAAATTGGACTATTTGTTTGAAGTAATTCAACTATTTGCAGATTTGAATACATAATAACATTCAATAACAAAACCAGAGATGGTCAACCACATCTTGTAAATAAATATGTAAGACAGCATGCTATTTATCTAGGATAAAAGAATGATGTGACTTGAAATAAAAAGGTAAGTGTGTTTAATTAATCAAAATAAATAGTTTGTAATACAAACTAAAAAAATCACTTTAATCAACATTCCTGATATGATATAAATCCAGTAATATAAATGTCAAGGAAAGATACACATTTTTTCCTTATGGCTGTGGGGAGCATTTTCACAAGGTAAGACGTGCAAAGGGCTGTAAAGTGGGAATGGTGTGTCTAGGTTCAGATTTATGATCCTGAAAATACACATTCAACTGATACCTGATTGTCGGAGTGCCAAAGCATATAGACTTGTTAGCACTCGAAATTAACATTCCTCAGGTGCCTCTGCATTCCCAGTATAGGATCTATTTTTATGTGCCAGAAAAGCTTTACATCTCCCAACCAAAATCTAGAAAGCAATTTTTACTCCAATTTAGTCCACTGTACACCTATATTAGACAACCAGCAGTACAGAGAATGCAGAAGAGGCTGTCATTTCCTTTTAAAACCCAGTCACAAGAGGAGAAAACCAAGGAGAAACCCTTTCACAGTAACTTTATCTGCACTGTAGCCAAGATATAAATCTGGACATGACTGTGAAAACCTTCAAGACACCACTTTAGTGGGATAAGGATGGAAAGTAAAGACTTAAAATTTAACATCTATTTATGGAATCATTATATTCTTGCATTATGCCTCATTCTTAAAAAAAAAAAAAAGTTCTGTAGACATGGATTGAAGTCCGGGTATTCCTAACCTGGAGAAAATGCCTTAAGGTTTAGAGAGAGCTCAGTCACACTTCTTATTGCTCTCTGAATCACCAACCCGGAGGAGCTCAAGCTAATTCTGTGTAGCTTGTTATTTGGTGCTTAATTTCCCCTCCTGGTTGCAGGATGCATAGCTCTGACACGCCTCTCAGTGCTGAAGCTCTAGTATCTGCATCTACATCCCTCAGTGTGAGCATTTGAATTATCAGAATTAACTGCAGTAAGATTCTTCATGTGGCTGTAGATTTTAATTAAAATTCTAGACTATCTGAGCGAATTGTCTTGCTGAGATCATATTTTACATATTGGGAATTCCAAATGAGTTGTTGCTTCCCAGCCCATCTGTGAATCATAAAGTGGTTTAGGTGGGAACCAGGTGCTACTTTCAAACATATGTTAGAGCTTAGATTTAAGCATATTACGAACTTTATCTTCCAAACCAAAGGTGTCCAGATTTTCATGCCACCATTTCAGGCGAAAAGGATCAGTCTGAGACCTAAATTATTTAAATTCTATCTGAATATCAGGTTAGAGAGAATTAGGCAGTCTGAGTGTCAACCTGCATGATAAAGGACATTTTTTAAAGCTTAAAGTTTTATCACACAAGAGAAATACTTTTCCTTTTGAATCACTTTCAGGATTTTCTTTTAAAAATTTTGTATCTGGGAAGAGCAAAAATAAAAAATAAATATTTTCTTACTGACGCATTCCTAAATAAATTGCATACTTCTCTAATTAGCTGCACATTTAATGAAGGAGGTGAGAATGGTAATGAGAGTTTAGATGGTAGTAAAAAATCTGCAATCCTCCTCACCAGTGAGCTTAAAAAATTGAAAAAATTGTGTACAACTCTTTCTCCCCACCTGAGTGAAAAAGGAAAAGAAATAGTATATAAGAATCTATGTTAATTTTGTGAATGACCACATATATCCTACTTGTGAGTAAGTGTTGGTTAAGTCTAGAAAAAGCACCAACTTAACCCTGATCCATCCCCATGCTTGGGAGGTTTCCTTCAGGTATATTACTTTGCTTATTGTTTTCAAAACTGATTTCATAGAGAGCTGAGTAATTTCCTTCTTCTAAAAGAGATTAACTTTCTTCATTAGAGGTGACACAATTCATAATTATTAGCAATACTTTAACTGTAGCATTATGATATTTATGTGACAACATTTCATATAAAGGAGGCATAATACAATCTATATAAATGTCCAGACAATGATTCCTTTCTATAGTAAACTGCAGCTCACTCTCATGACAGAGCAAATGAATATACAAATGAAGGGTTTGTTTCCCAGCGACTGTACAATAAATACTTCCCTGGGAATGTTAAGTGTCAACAGACACACATTTTCTATAAAATTATTGTTTCATTTTTCTGGAAGACTAATCCTCCTCTAAGTTTTTCTAAAATTGTCATGGTGTGTCTGCTTGCTTGCTTTTTTGATGCTGTTTTATCTTACATACAATTACATTTATGAAAGATACAAGTGATATTAATAAAAGATTATGAGATTTCACTGTAACTGTGTAAGCTTACAGCATGTTCTTTCTCTCTTTCTTCCTCTCTATATACATACCACACACATACATGTATATACAAGGATAAAGATGTTATAAATAGAAGATAAAAGAGAGATACAAGCATGTATAAACAGGGTACTGGTGACAATTCCTAGAAGCACTGCTTTTATCTGTATAGATATGCCATAAAACTGAGCCTGCTTTCAGGTTTCCAGTGCATTAAATTTATGTACACACTATGTATCTTACTATCAAAAGGGTAGATGTTTTCCTATTGATCACGACAATTTTGTGTCAGGTTGAATGCACCATGATACACTCCCCGATTAAGTCAACTTTGCCTCCACCATGAAGTGACAAAAAAAAATATTTCCAAGTCTACAAAATTTTGCAACCCCTTCAAAAAGAAAGTAAAACAATTTTTAACTATGGTCACATAAGGCGCAACCATTTGTTTTTTTGTTGTTATGCTAAATATTTTTTTATCACGTTCTTGGATATGATTGGTAATATCTCAATAAGGGAGAGTATTCTGTCTTTCTAGGAAAGTTTATGAGTACAGGAAGATCCAGTTTTGCCTGGCTATTTTCAGCAGGTGCACTTGCCAATGAAACAAGAATGAGTAATGGGTTGCCATTAAATATCATAGGTTTAGACATGTGGTTTTAGGAAAGGAATAGTTTTTGCATTGTTAAGGCTGAGCAAAGATGATGGGGACTAATGGCAAAATAATTTGTTTATTAAAATTTGGCTTCTAAAAATTATGTCCAAGCAAATAATTGAGCGGGAGAGGTTTCTGGTCTGGTCTGACTCTTGGCACCTTTTTACCTGCATATGGTGTGATTAGTGAAAAAGGACTGTCTGCCAGTATTCCTGGAGAGTCTGCAGTGAGTTTGTGGCTTTTGTGTTTGGACACAGATCATATACAGGTCTTTAGGATGAGTTAAGTTTTCTCCAGGCAAAATGCTGAAATGGATAGAGACAACCAGGGACTCATTACATGAGTACACCAGTGATAGTAATAGGAAGTACCTTGCAAACCAGATTCTCTTCCTCTCTGCCCATTTTCCCTAATCTTCATTAGAACCACAGAATCACACAATAGTTTGGGCAGGAGGGGACCTTAAAGATAATGAAGTTCCAATCCCCCTTCAAGGGGTCAGTTTGCTCAAAGCCCCTTCCAGCCAGGTCTTGAACACTTCAAGAATGGGACATACGCCACTTGTCTGGCCAATCTGTTCCAGTGCCTCACTGCCCTCCCAGGAAAAAATTTCTTCCTAATATCTAATCTACACTAACCCTCTTCCAGTTTAAAGCCATTCTACTGTGTCTTATCACTATGTGCCCCCTTCTGGCTTGCTTTTAGGCCCTCTTTAAGCTCTGAAAGACTGCTATATGGTCTCCCAGGAGTCTTCTCCTGGTTGAACAATCCCGAATCTATTAGCCCATCTTCACAGGAGAGTTGCTCACCACCTGCTTACCATATTTGTGAATTCATTCGATCACTCATTCATTTATTAATTTTCTATTCTCCAAATCTACCAGGAAGATGATGTGAAACCTGCCTCACATAAATAAAATGGTTTTTATTCAGATTTTAATTATCCTGTTCTAAAAAGGCCAATTATGTTAACCAAAAACCAAACAATAAAAATGCATTCGCCAATAGCCTGAAATCTTTGACGTCGTAGTTGAAAGGTCCTGTAGAACAGGAAAGGTGCCTAGGACTGGGCGAAGACTGTCACTCCAGTCTTCAAAAGGGGCAAGAAGGAGTGCCCAAGAAACTGCAGGCCAGTCAGGTCCGCCTCCATCCCTGGTAAGATCATTCTGGAGGTCATCACCAAGCACGTAAAGAAAAGTAGGTCATCAGGAGTATGACCAGATCATCCATCAACAAACCATCAACATTGGTTTAAGCAAGGGGAAATCATGCTTGACCAGTGTGATAGCCTTCTGCAATGAAATAGCTGGCTGAGCAGACCAGAGAAGAGCAGCGGGTGTCATCTACCTTGAAATCTGCAAGACTTTTGACACTGCCTCCCATAACAGGAGGTAGGTACCTCTCATAGGTAAGGTAAGGAATTGTGGGTTAGATGAGGAAACAGTGAGGTGGATTGTCATCATTGGTACAGAGTCTAGTTGGTGACTTTGAGATAGTAGTGCTCCCAATGGGCCAGATCTGGGCCAAGTCTTTTTCAATTTGTTCATCAATGACGTGGGTGAAGAGGCACAATGTATCCTCAGCAAGTTTACTGAGAATAAAAAATGGGGAGGAGCGGCTGATACACATGAAGGCGGCGCTGCCATTTATAGAGACCTGAACAGACTGGAGAGTTGAACAGAGAAGAACTTTATGCAATTCATCAAAGGCAAATGTAGGGTCCTAAACACAGGGAAGAATAGTCCCAAGTACATGCTGAGGGCTGACCAGCTGGAAAACAGCACTGTGGAGAAGGACCTGGAGGTCCTGGTGGACAACAAGTTGTCCATGAGCCGGCAGTATGTCCTTGTTGCCAAAAAGGCCAATAATACCCTAAGATGCATCAGGAAGAGCACAGCCAGCAGATAAAGGGAGGTGGTCTGGCCCCTCTACTCAGCCCTAGTGAGGCCATGTCTGGAGTGCTGTGTCCAGTTTTGGACTCTCCTGTATAGGACAGGCATGGAGCTCCAGGAGTGAGTGCAACAAAGGGCTGCAAAGATGAGTAATGGACTGGAGCATCTCTCTCATGAGGAAAAGCTGAGGGAGCTGGGCCTGCTCAGTCTCAAGAAGAAATGATAGAGTGAGGACCTTATCACCGTCTACAAGTATCTGAAGGGAGGGTGCCAAGAGGATGAAGCCAAGCTCTTTTTTGTTAGTGCCAAACAACAGGAAGAGAGGCAGCAGGCAGAAACTGGAACAGAGCAAGTTCCAGCTAATTATGAGAAAGAACTTCTTTAGTGTAAGGGTGATTGAGCACTGGAACAGGCTGCCCTTCTCAGGAGATATTCAAAATATACAATCTGGTGCAAGCTGCTCTGGGTAACCTGCCTGAGCATGGACATAGGAATAGATGATCTCCAGACGTCCCTTCCAACCCCACAGGGGAAATAAAGAAGACTTGAAAAATAGATTACAAGTATTACTACTATCCAACAGGAAAAGATAAATAAAGTATATTTTATAACTGTCTTCATGCCCTATCTTTGAACAACCACAGTACACATATCCCCAGCATGTAGCTATGTTGTTACATCATTTTGTGATGCTTTACTTGTAGGAATAGCAAGCTGGGATGTCAGAAACTAGAATTTTCAATACAGTCACATCAGTGGTAGAGTTGCTCTTTTTGATCAGCAATATGTGTACAGAGGAGTAGGTAATTTAAATCAAAGACCTGTGGAGGAAATGTTTGCACATGTAGCACTATTTAAACAAAAAAAAAAAAAAAAAGAATTGTGTGATGATTTTCTGAGATCAAGACCGAGTAAGTCCTAATTTGATGAGTAATTTGAAGTAAAAGGAATGTTTAAAAGGCGTACCCCATAGTTGTTTAAAAATAAAATCTCTTTTATAAAAGAGGCACAGTAAACTAGTGCCATAATTTTTTCCTGTGGGAACACTTATTGAGTGAATTGTTTGTAATTTTCATTATCTAAATAAAGATCTATCAACAATATTTCTTTTTAAATGTTGTGAATTTTTAACATATGTGTATATTTGGGTTGCTATTAGCACATTTTATTTCTTCCCAATTTGGTATGTCAGTGGCTTATGTAGTGTATTGGGTTTCTGTGGCCAGGTTTTGGTAGCAGGGGGCAGCTACAAGGGTGGCTTCTGTGAGAAGTTGCCAGAAGCTTCCCCAAGTCCAGTAGAGATGGACCCACTGCTGGCCAAGGCTGAACCAATTAAAAATGGTGGTAATGCTTCTGTGATATCATATTTCAGAAGAAGTTAAAAAATAATTATTGTGCAGATCTAACTGCAGCCAGAGAAAAGTAGAGTGAGAACATGTGAAAAGAACAACCCTGCAGACACCAAAGTCAGTGGAGGAGGGGGAGGAGGTTGTCCCACATTGTCTCAGATTCCCCTGCAGGCCATGGTGCCGACCATGGTGAAGCAGCTGTGCCCCTGCAGACCATGGAGAGCCACAGGGATGCAGAGATCCACCTGCCTCCTGTGGAAGAGACTCATGACTTGCCACAACTCATGACATGTCTGAGAGGAGGTTGTGAACCCAAGGTCGCAAGTATGGGTTATAAAACCAAACAGGTTATCACAAATATTTATCATCCCGGAAACCCTAATGCTGTTAAGAAGTCTTTTGTTGCCTTTCTTGCTTAAAAGTATGAGTTATTTGTTTCATCAGTAAATTATTGTGTTTTTAAATAAAATTGCCATGAAGCCAATGTACTACACATTATAAATCTAAAGATTAAATTCTCCTACCCAAGAAGCTGAATGATTAATATTAAATGATTTCAATGTTCCATGATGGAATATCATTTCAATCGTATTTCTCTAAGTATAACACCATAAACAATCAGAAGCAGTTTCTTCTGCTAAAACCCGAATTTGTCAAAGATACCACTAATTTTAGTGAGATCTCTGATTAAGAGTATTATTAGAAGTGGTGCTTTTGCTCCTGCACATACCTTTACAAAAACCAGAAAATTGTGAATGATATTTAACTATTCAGATTCCTTTATCATCCCTTTGGTTTATTATTGTTCCACAGATTTTACGTATGTGGTTAACTTGTTATGAATATTGTAGAGCCTTGTGCAGATTTTGTTGGGGTTGTCCACTTGCACAGAAGTGCCCGTGTTTGCACAGGGGCTGGACTACTACCATTTTGAATTAGGATATGTGAGAACATTGTTTTTTCATTTGCAACAGAGATATTGAGAAAAAGTATCCTTATTCAGCAACATTAAAATTGAATGTCATGTTATACTCATGATATTATTGGACATCAAGCATTCTGGTAAACAGCTGGCATAATCCTGGATTGTACATCTGGTAGGTGTGGATGGAACTCATTAGAATAAGTCTTCCATAAATAATGTGCCAAAGCTTTGATATAACAAGTGCTTATGCCTGATGGCAGCCATTTACTGTTTGCCAGTTCAAATGTGCTTCTAGTGTTGGAATTCATCCACAGTGGCACTTGAAATATTGAGAATGAGCTCACTACATTTTAGAGGTGAAAGTTGAAGAAAGGGAGACATCTACTCAGCTCCTGTGAGCTGCAGCAGCTCTGGGTGAGTTAGCAGAAGCACTTTACTTAGCAGCTGAAATTTTTGCCTGTATACTTTCACTTCTAGCCAGCTTAGCACTCTTTTAGGGCAATTAATTATGGGGCATATCATTGTAGAGAAGTGACCTTGAATAGAGACATCCTCTTAGAGAAAAGACTAAAACAACAAGAGAGAAAGGACTTATGTGTAATCACAGAACAATAGAAGATAGATCTGGAAAGAACCTTGAGGAGTCACCTACACTATCTTTCCACTCCAAATATATTTACCCCATTCCAAATGGGTCCTCAGCTAATCTGTTCATTAATCATTTATCATTAATCTCAGCCCAACATCATCAACAGAAAGTAGCACACATAGCTCCCTTGTGTCCTTTACCCCAGATGTAGGGAAATGTTTGATATTTTTTCTCTTGATAGGGCATGTAAGCAAATGATTATTATCCCTTCTGTTTGCAGATGCAAGAGAAATGTTGAGCTGAAGTGCTGACAAGAGATTGAAATATTTAAATCTTCCCATGATTCCAGTGAAAAAGGAACACAGAATAACAATTCAGATATTTTTATTTGTGATTCAGAGCTTAGTGTCATCTAAACACTGCTCAAAAGGAACCCTCTTTCCCTCCAGGTATTTCATTATAATATCTTATTATTTTCATTTTATTTTAAATGTGCTGCCTTTCCTGTAAAAAAATGTTCTCATATACTGCCACATATATATAAAAATTGATTTCCAAGTACAATTAGATGTCTCTTATATTTGCCCTGACAATCAGAAAAGGCTTATAGAATTCAGTACTTGGGTGTCAGTATAGATATAATAAAGAAAAAAAGCTGAACTGAAATGCATAACAAACACAGAAAAAGCTCTCAATATTCCTGGATAATATTTTCAGCGTCCTGTAGGGTGTTTAGTAACATGAACAAAAAGATTTAGGCTTATATGTTATTTGGACACTTTCAAAAAGTTAATTTCACATAAAAAACTTGAGAGAAAAATTTTGGACTTCAAATGAAATACTTAAATTAGATTTTAGCTGACTCATAATCATTGATCAAGACCTTACCCAACTAATTTCTCTCGCTAAATAGATTGCACATTATCTATTTCTCTGTCGAGTAATTTATTTTTATGCTTTTATGCCCTATTGAACCACAGTTGATCAGAATATCTTCACCAGTGTAAAACGTTAAAATTTCACCGTTCATTACACTTTAAAAATAGATACAAGTAGCTCAATTTTTTTTTTTTTTCTTCTTCTTGTTGTTACATTTCTGTTGTTCTTGATACAGATTCGGTTTATATTTTCTTCTTAAATTTCTCACTTTTATTTACAGTCCTTATCAGTATTACCTGGGATCAGAACTGACATAGAAGGCAAACACACATTTAGCAAGATGAGGGCAGTAAAAATCATGTTCATCAACACAGAATAAATTTTGCTCATTGCTAATAATTGCTTCTTATTAAATTTGGCAAGATTGATGAATCAACTGAATTTTTCTGGGACATAATAAAATTAATAGAGGAGCAGAGGAAAAAATGTCCAACCTAGAAAATAGGTGAAAGACAGAATTGTGTGATATAGTAAGCTTCTAATAAGAGTTATCTATAACCCAGTTGAGAGGAATGGGACAATGTTCATCTCTTGACTTGTATCATCAGTTATTAACTGTCTTTAAAAGCATTTGGATTTCTTGTCATGGTGACAAGTTCCCATGTTATTATCTCCCCTGTTCACCGTATATTAGAACAATAGAGAGGAAATAAAAAATGTAAGGTGTTTTTGAATTAATGGTGTTAATTTCTCAGTCTCTCTCCGCTTAAAACTCAGCTGAAAGGGAAACACTCTTCTATGCTCTTCTAAAGTAAGGTTTCAGGCTTAGAGAGGCAGTGTGGAATTATGGGTTTACCTATGTGCTCGCCAACATATCAGTAGCCTCTAGTTCCTTCCAATAAATGTTCTCATTTGCAATTAGTCATAGTTTCCCTCTAATACACTGTTGTCATTTAATACTCTTCAGTTCAAAAATAAGAGCGATACTGCTGAGCTGCAACTTAAGATTATTACAAGCATTCAACATCAACCTGAAGATACTGCCTGTGAAATGAAAAGTACAAATTCAATTGATTTCCAACAAACCATGGTTAGGCCAGTGCCAAAATGTATTTCAGAAAAACAGGGTCATCATGCCTTGTTCGTCATCCTCTTGAATCCTTTTCAGGATTCTGCAAACCTAATGACGTGGCAAGTGTCGTGGTTATAGGAGAAAGAGTACCAGTACAGTACGGAGGTAGCAAAACTGTGTATTTCACACCATCTACTTTCTTCTGATGAACTGTCCTGGTGGGTCACTTGTAACAGCTGTGAGCTGGGTGTAGGATTCTCTTCATGTGATAACTACACCCAGCCCAAGGGGGGTTGCCTCTGCCAATGGGCCATCAAGAGCTCTCCAAAATACCCTATGACTCACAGCGTTACATCATTCCATTGTGAAACTCCCTGCCCTGGGGGAGGTACTGAGCATTCCTGCCTAGACTTTGGGGATATATAATCTGAGGGTTTGAGGACTAGGACAACCACCACCACTGGACATCCAGAGGGGAACCCAAATTTCCTCAGGACCACTGCTTTCGACAAGACAACAACCAGCACTTCAACAATCACTACAACCACTGCTTAACGGGACTGAGAACACCACCCCTGACCAACAGAGGCCAGGTTGTATTCTGACTTTGCTGGTCTAAGCCAGTGTTTCTGTACTATTGCCTTTATTGTAACTTTCCTGCTAAATTGTGACTCCAACTTGAAATCTCTCTCAAGATACTTGTGTGGTGTAAATTTCCCCCTGCTGGTTTACCTTCAAACAGGCAAGTCAGCTGTAGATCAGACTGTAATCTGATGTTGAATGCACATCTGCACTGGAAGACTAGTGCAATAATAAGGACAGTAAGCACCTAGCATTTAACAAAATATAAAAATCCCTCCAAACTTTGCTTGTATTTTTTGCCTTTATTGTTACAGACAATAATTGTTTGTAAATTTCAGGTAAAAGACACTACGTGTCAGCAAAGAGTTGCAGGATTTTCTGATTTTGTTTTTGGTTTGAGGAAATCAAAACTCATTTTTGAAATCTCATCTATTGAAATAAAGTGCGCATACATATTTTCAAAAAGACCCAAGAAAAATACATTCATCTAGTTCAAGATGATACTTATAATAAAAGAAAAAATTGAATTATTTCTGTATGTAAATATTGATATTTTTGATTTTTTTTTTCTTGAACACATATTGAAGTGAATAAGAGGTTAATAAAAACTAGGCCAGAGGGGACACTGGATTACCTAGTTTTACTCATTTATGGGACATAAAATCTCACCAAGTATTGAAGCCAACCGTCCTTGTTTGACTAAAACTGGCCTTGCATTTAGGAAAAGCAGAGCTTTCAGAAAAGCATCCTATCTCGATTTGAAGATGTTGAGAGACAGAGAATTCATTTCTTTGCTGGGCTGTACCATTCATTAATCAGGGCCACTCGTTTTCAAAAAGTGCTCTATTGCTAATCTGAAGTCTGGCTTCTTCTTGCAGCCATAAATCTTGTTATGGCTTTTTGTAATAGATTTTAAAACCCTCAGTACCCTTTATCTTCCATCTGTGATGGCAACGGTAGGTTTAAAAGAGATTAAAAAAAAAGTCAACACATTAAAACATTTACATCTCTCACTGTAAGATATCTTTTCTAGCTCGCAAATAATTTCTATGGATTTAGCCACCTCATCTCCAACTCTTTAAACTCCTTTCAAGGTTGTGAATACTGAAACGTCACACAAAGCCTTACCAAAGTTGTATGTGGGTATTGACCCTGCATTTTCTATTTAATTTTTTTTACATCAGTAAAAAAAAATCCTCTAAAAAATACTAGTCCATTTACCAGTTTAGTGTTTTGACATTATACAGCACAGAACTCAAACCCCTAAGAAATTTTCCTAAGCAAATAAGTAGAAAATATTAAAATTATCACAAAAATCCACCTTATTTTTTTGCCAGAAATCTCTTTAGAAGCATGGTTTAGTTCCTGCAGATTTTGTGAGGCAGAGCAAGTCCTTTAAGGAGAGGCTAGGCTCATAACTCCACAGCCACCACAGCTGCCTGGTTCAGATATGCCTGCCCTGAGTTTGCATTAGCTGCCAGAAGAACAAAGAGAGCAATTATTTGGGTTAAGTCCCCTGCTTTTCTCAAAAATGTAGCTTCCTAGTCAGAGAGGTGAGGACAAAGATATAAAAAAAGGAAACTTGGCTTTGAGTGCAATTAAGTATATATTTTTCTTGGAAAAATTTAAGCAACACAATCATATTTTAGATGATTTTCAGTGTACGTAAAATGTGAGAACAGGGTGGATAACCCAACAAATTTCATCACTGAGGGTCTTAGATGAAAACATTGACATTTATTCCTAGTTCAGAGGAAACATTTTCCTTTGAAGCTCTGACAGAGATGCTGAAACTTGCCTGAAGGGAAAATTTCAGGAAATTAACATTAGGATCTATTTTTAAAAATTATTAAATCCTAGTATTTCTACCATTAAGGTACATAGATAAACCTCTGTAACCAATAGTTTGGGCTCAACCAGCCTTGATGAAATTTTATCAGGTGACAAAGACAGAAGCTCTTTGTCATGTTTTAAGATTCTATAAGGACTGAGTCCACTTAATTAAATGGAAGGAAAAACACAACTCTTCAATCTCTACTCTCCCTCTCAAGTCTATGGTGAGGCACTAATGACATAATTCACCACCATGAGCCAGCTGTAATAAACCAGACGCATCATTTCAGTGTGGCAAAGTATAGCATCTCTCTTCTTATTAACATCAGCTCTGTTTCTTGTTTCATCGCAGGAAAAAAATCTGCCCTGCTAAAGAACTGCTGTAAGACTTGAAAATAACTGACTTCAAACTGAGAGAAGCTTAGCACAACTATTAGTGTCAGGGACCCTTTTGACTCACTTGGTAAACCTGCTTTCTGTATACCCCTAGGGCTCTGGTTCAAGGACTGGCTGAGTGCACACACAGCAAGTTCACTTACCAGATTTAATCTGTCAGATGCAAACAGCTGTCATATCCATCTGTGGGACATGCTGAAAGGGTGGAGAGATCAAAACCTGAGATCCCCTGTGAGTTTCCAGGATTAACAGTCCCTGAAGCACCAGAGATCTAAATGAACAAATCTAAGTGAGCACAGGGTGAATCCAGGTAATTTGGCAGGTCTGAGATAGGCGTATGGTAGGAAATATTGCAGGGCAAGAGTACCATTTACGCTCTTCTCGAAAAAGTGAGTGTCAAAAATGTTCCTTTTCCCATTGTGCTCTCTGTTCACCTTTAGCAACTGGCCAAGCAGTTGTCTCAGTGTCACTGCTGTTGTGCTGCACCGTCTGTAGGAATGTTCCTTGGCAGCATTCTTTTGACCATCTCTGACATTTTTGTCATAAAGCATACCCAGTCCCTCCCTACTGTTGCTAAGCAAATTAATGCAGGGCAGTTAATACTAAGACTTATCCTTTCCCTCATATCTGACTCCTGAGCTTTCAGCCAATGTTGTCAATATCTCAGCTTGACTGAGTCACTACCTTAGAATTTTTACTGTGGGGAAGAAGGTATACATTGACATTCATTAGGAATTTGCATTCAGATAGACAAATGTTTAATTTTTCTGTCTTCAGATATGGTTGATTTATTGCAGACAGCTTAAAAAAGTGAGTCATAGAACATTTTTTTTTTTTAAGTTGTTGAAGACCTCAAGTCTGAAAAGAAGTAATAATACTAAAGAGAGAGTTGCCAATAACTAAAGATACAATGCTGGTTAAATTGATGTTTGGAGAGAAAGATCAACATAGTTTGTTTGTATAGCTGAGTTGAAGTTTCTTTGCAACTACCAAAGACATTTCAATTACAGTCATTGCAAAAAGGGGAGAAATACGCCTAGCTGATCTTATTTGAGATAGGTGTCACATGCTCATCCAAGAAGAATTTATGGAAGAATTTACTTCATATTTGAAAACTAAACATTTTAAAAAGGTACCCCTTCTTTTAAACATCTAAGACACTAGACGTCACACTATGAATACAACCCCAATAATTCTTTGTAAAGGCAAGAAGCATACTTGAATTTAACTGCAGGCCAGTAAGTTTAAAAAAAGAGAAAAAAAGCCTCTAAGCAAGGTCAAATGCTTCAACTGAGTAACTTCTAATAAATCAAAGCCATAATGTTTTAATCTTCAAGTATGCACTGTTAGTTATTTGCAATCTTAATCAGCCTTTCTTTTAAAGAACTTTGAAAGTTTTGAACAATGACACAAAATTAAGGCTGTGATGAGTAGTTCCCCAGAGTTTTGAGTTTTGTTCAGAAAGTCCTTCAAAACTTGCAAACTAATTAGAGTTCCTAAGGAAGCAGCATTCTTTTGTGGATAGTAATTGGAATGTCAGTCACAAAAAGCAAGGGTATTATGTTATAAGCATAATCAAGTTAGGGTTTAAACAGGGTAGGGCAGGCATCCCTAACAGTTTAACCATGGCATTAAAGAAGCTATCATGAGATTACAGTCATGATTTATGGGCAGTTTTTAAGCCCACGCTCATCTTTGTGTTGATGGGGCTTCTAATACTTTGGCTAGTTTTAAACCATAAGTGAATATTGACTTACTGTGGCTAACACTTCAGACCTAGTCTTGAATTATTCTCTTTGGTCTACCACCAGGACTCGAGAAATAACTGCTTTTCTCCATTAATCTCCATACCTTTCTAGTCTAGAACCAAGCCCCTGTAAAATTGCTTCAAATGTTATGGATATAAACTATGCTAGAATATTCTCAGAAGAACTGAGGGGAAAATAAGATTTTCACAAAGGAACCAACACAACTGAGTCTGGCCCAAGTTCTATTGCATAAATTTCAACTGGTCACTGGTAAGCACCCTATTTGCTCTGCCTTCTTGCTTTAATTAGGCCTTGTTGAGAATAACATAAAGTGCTCTGTAAGTATTCGAGGCATTTTAGACAGCTTAATTTCTCCAGTGTATAGAATGTGTCTGATGCATAAAGCAAATCCCATCTCAGCCAAAAGATATTAACAAAGATTATAAAAACCCTATATGAATACAATGAGTTCTAAATCAGTCCTGTAAAACTATGTTAACAAAACATTAGCGTATATGTAACCTGCGCTTCTCTACATATATGTTGCAGCTTTGAAAATGAGTCAGAAAAAGCAAATACAGCACTTGTCAAGCAAGAATCTTACTCATTTTCATTGGGTTGATATCCAAGATTTCCTTCTCTTCTCTCATCTACCCTCAAACAATATAAACAAAAGTACAGACTAATATTTACGTTCCTTAGACCATCAAACAGACCAAACAAAACCTCCCAACCACCCTTGTGCAGTCATTTTATAGAGCGCAACAGATGTCCAAAACAGCTGACAAGACAGGAAAATGTTAACACTAAGACTGTAACAAGCCCAGTAGAGTTTTGCTGGTCACAGGCTGCTCAGCAAGCGAGTTCAGGGAGTTAACAGCAAAACTGCTGCATATATTTAAACCTTGCGCTGTAGGTCATGTAAACATTCCTTTCATGGAAACTGTGCTGGGAATGTAGAAACTCTCTGACCCTGCTGTGTCTTCCCTATAAGGTTTATCATAATGCTGTGACATAACTACATACTGTATCTGTCAAAAAGATGGCATCTTGCTGTTTAAGAAAACCAAGTTGTGTTTATCAGTGGAATCTGGAGAAAAGCAATAGCACAGTCCTGTGCCATTGGAAACATTTCCATTGATCTTGACATTTTTTAAAACAAATTGTCCTTAGAAAGAAAATGTAAACTGTAAGATGATAACAGTTCTTTTCTAACAGTAATAAATATGGCATGGAATTGAATAGGCGTACATAGTCTTGAGGAGCTTAAATCTCAAATTTCTTAGATGGAATACTAGTGCTTCCACAGATATTCAGGAAAAGAGGTAGCATTTAATTGTGTGTATCATTTCTTTTTCATATTATTCAGAGGCAGGGAATTTGGAGATTATACTACAGCATTCTAGTAATTTCATGGCAGTCCTAAAGCAATATGACATTGTCAGACTTTATCTGCCCCTTGCACTCTTGCCTGTAGACAGCAGTAGCCTTCTGGGAGATTTCATGGTGACTTTTTTCCAGGCTGCAGCAGGTGTGAAGTCACCACAACAGTATTAGCTCCACTGTGTCAATGAAAGAACATAATTATAATAGAATTGGATGTCTACTCATTACTAGGGAAGTGACTTGCTCCAGGACTTGCCCTTTTTCTATGTAAGGCCACATTTTCCCGCCAGCTCTTTTTCAAAAGAGGCCTCAAAAATGAAGACATCAAACACTCAGCTGGAATCCAACTGCATTCCACCCTGCCATCCTCACAGACTGGACCTGAAAAGCCTGTCTTCTCTTATTTCAGTCTGACAAAAGCAGGACAATGGGTGACTATTGGTAAAATCTTTTTTCTTGCAGTTAAGAGCCAAAAGCATTATCTCAGGAATCTCCATTCACATGAAGATAATGCACAGTCACTCTCTCCTTATTTAGATTACAGCTCAGCCTATCTCAGACCACCTCTTATTTTCTTTCTTGCTTTTTAATCCTTGGCTTTACATACTGAGCTATCCAACAACTGAATAAACTAAATAGGAAAATAATTGTGGTAAGTCTAAGAGCATCGAAGCCTTAGAAAAAGATGCCTTGCCTTTTCCCCCTCAGCCCCTAAGCTATATTGGCTATATTGGTGGGAAGGAACTTCCAAATAGACATAAGACCACTGAATGAACTTCTGGAGCCTGCAAGGGGTCAGTGTATTCTGCGGAGAATCATCTATCCTTCAAGGGTAAATGGAGCTGATCACAAATCTTCTAAGCACTCAGCCTATAAAAGGGCTTTCTTGCACACACGTCTGCATTTACACAAGGTTATTACTATGAAAAAATCCTTCTGTATTAAGAATTTCAGTTCCTAATATTTTTCTGGTTTGTGGTTGGGGTTTTTTGATTTTGTTTTTTTCTTATTTGTTTTAATAAGAATGCTGACATTCTCTCTAAAAGGCTGAAAAGGAAGGCATGATTATAACTAAGGAAAGGTTACTTGAAGAAAATATTTCTTCTCTAGCAAAAATATAAACCACGTTGTGTGTACGTGAAAGAGAATTCTTATATAGATATGTCTTCGTCTCTTTAAATCAAATATTTCAGCTAGCAATGTTTTCCTTTACTGATTCCTCTTCTCCTTCCAGTCCCTATCCTGTCACCAATAACAGCAATAAAAAAGTACTAAAAGGCTCAAAGTTTCATTTTGCATAAAAGTTTGGATCTTACTCCAAGAAACAAATCCTGTGGAGATTTATTGCCTTCCTCTACTCCATTGTCTCTGTTTCCATGCCTTATACATAGCTTTGACAGGCTTCTCTTTGACTGCCACATGGATTGGACTAAGTCCTGTCCTCTTATTGAAAGCTGAATTGATCTAGGACCTACAAATTTTCCAAAAGTGTCCTCAGGATTCAATAGCTGCTGAAGCAATTAACGTCCTGAAAGGTTACCCAGTGTTCTCTGTGATCCTAACTCCACCAATCTGCCAGACCCATCCAGAGAGCTCTTCCTATACATCCTTGTACTTAGCTATGTACAAATGTATTTGCCAGATGCGCTTGATTCAGATCACTACTCAGTGCAGACAAACCATTACGGTTGTAATCTACCTAGGCAGCTAAGCAGACCTAGTTCAAAATCTGAGAAACTTCTCTAACAACGTTAGAAATTAACATTGTTTCACCATTTGCTGCCGGGTTCTGGACAGAGATGTCATGGAGATAGAGACAGAGAAGGATAAGAGGCTGCTTTGCTCTTTAAGTTGTTTTATTTCATCTGAAGGTGAAGCCCAAAGGCAAAAAATTCAAGCAAAAGCAGCAAAGTAGCCTTAGCAGCTCAAGGTCCACAGCAGCAATATTCCTATTCTATTCTAACTTCTAACACACTAGGATTTACATTATATTCACTAATTAACCAATCAGTATAAAACACTATTCTAATTCTGCTTCTCTAACTTATTAAAACTCAATTCTGTTTTATGAAAATAGTTGTAACTCTTACACAAATCCTACATAGATTTTACACATATGATCTCTATCTGTTCTTTTTTGTTTAAGAACACAAGTTATCTAAAAAATACCAGTAATGTAGCAATTTTTGTATTTTCTCTAAGGCAGAGAACTCTGTGAAAGGTAGCACCGCTATACTACAGAACTAGGTCTAAGGGCTTTTTGACTCAGCTGATACAGTTTCTCAGTATTTAAGGCGCTTAAAATATATTTCTATTGAAAACTAGAGCTTATACCTCTATTCCATGTTTGTGTCATCCAGATTCTGCAGTGATTTTGACTCAATCCCCATGTTTCAACCCATCTCTGGGCTTGCAGAGCTGAGGCCCAGGGGGGCTCACATTCCAACAATTTGCCTCTCAAAAGTGAAACTATGTAGGAACACACTTCCTGTTTAGTAAGTATATTATCACTCTGCTTATTTATGTTAAGACAGAGAAGATTGAAAAAGGGGCTTTCCTTTCCCATGGGAAGTGGTTCTATTAAACTCTTTTTGAAGAATAATTACAGTAATTAACGTGGCCAGCTTTGTTAATGTCATGTCTCTTTAGAAGAGGAGAGTTTTCTCTTTGGAGATTTTTGTCAGGACATGTGGATTACAGTTGTCAGGAGCGATGTTTCTCTTGAAGAATAGCTATCCTGGATACAGACTGTTTAATGTTTTAAAGGTATGAATGGAAGGCAAGACCCCAAACAAGATTTAGGTCTCTAAGTCTGTAAAACCAACACTTATCCTGTTGAGGGAGTGTATTTTTACCTCACAAATTGCTCAGGCACTTAAGATTCTGCTACAAATCAGACCCTGAAGCATTTTCCTGTTATCTGATGTGAGTACCTAGGTGTTCACCAGCTGCATAAGCTGCCTAAGATCTACAAGTTCTTCAGCCTTGTGCCCAGCCTAGCAGGACTAATACACTCCAGCAATACAAAATGCAGCAGCCATGGTGAAATTCACCAAAAGTGTAAGTCCAGAGAAGGAAGCCCAATGTCTGTATATGAATTCTGTGTACCTGTCTAGCAGCTGACATGATCCTATGGGATGCAGGAATTACTCACTCCCTTCCTTGGCACTAGGGGTTACAAATTCTCAATTTTCACTCTCAAAACGGTTCAAAAATGGCATTAAAAACAGTTACCAATATCCAATTTTATAGCTATTCCAACCCCAGCTTGTGTTTGACAGCTTTTTCACTTAAAGTAAAAATTAGTCCAGATGTGCTCCCCATCAAGGCCTGTAGAGCCTGGGGGGTCCCCAGAGGACACCAACCAGGACCTGCCCCACCACTCCAGCCAGAAGCAAGGAAGATGATGAAACCAAAACAGCCACAGCCATGGTCACCAGGCATCTACCTGGGGTCAGGTTGGGCTGAGAATGGCCTGGGCTGAGGAACTGAAAATGGGACTGGCTCAGCAGAGCCCATGGCTTGGCAGGAAAGGGCTATGGGAAGCTGGAGACCGGCCCTGCTGTGGCATTTCAGGGTCAGGGGCTGAAGTGGGGTCCTGGGTCATGAGCAGGGTGGGACAGCCCTTGAGACAGGCTGGGAAGGGACAGTCCTGTTAATGCCTTTGCCTTGCCATAGCTGCAGCACAGGGCATGAGCAGATAAGACATGGCTTTTTCAGCTCAGGCTTTACAGGTATGGAATATTTCTGACAAATCTGAGAGTTTTCCAATGTCTATTGTAAAAGTCCTGATTATGGGATATAGTTATGTATTCCCTGCTCTCTCCTGTGACCTTTCCTTCCTTGACTGGAATGTTTTAGTTGGAAGTGTGCAGGGTATGGCAAACTAGGTGCCATATGCTAAATTATCCTTCTGCAGCAGGTTTCACATCCTCAGGCTGAGTAGCATGGAATATTGCAATTCCCTGCTTTCCCCAAGAATTTCCTCTATATTTACCTATCAGGTAGTAGTTGTCAGTCAGCCACTCCCTTATTTTCTCACACTGTTTTTCCAAAAGAAATACATGTTGGCTGATTCTCCTCAGGGGCGTGATTTAAATGTCTGAGCTGAGAAGAGATCTGCATTTTCAGAAAGGATTTTCAGTTTCCTATGGTGTCTTATTGAAGGCTATAGCTACAGAAGGATCCAGAAAAGACAGAATTATTATGACCTTTTTGTCTCACCGGGTCATTTCTCTGCTTAATGTATTATCAGCTGCATGTTTCACTCTTAGGCACCCAGCAACAACCCTAAAACATACAGGCAGCTTGAAACCCTAACTCAGTGCTCACAATTTGAGATTTTTAACTGTTATATATCCAAGCACTTTTACACTGTCAGTATTCATATGTTCAAGCACTTTTACACTGTCAATATTCAGACTTGACAACAGATGGGTTATATTTTGCTGTTTGTGTAACTGTTCTTCCATTTTTATTGTAGTCATATGTTTACTGTTGACTGACAATAACAAAAGAAAATTCATGTTGCTACTTGCTTATAGGCAAACTGGATTCATATTTCAAAATATTCTAGAATAAGCAATATCCTCTAAAATTTAAAAAATAGGAAAATCACCACAGAATAGCATAGACTGGAAGTATGCCACTAGGAACAACACAAAAACAGAAAGGGAAGACATAGGTGAATAAATGGGACTCAAAACTGGGGATCTCGATCCATTCTAGGCGTCCATTGAATGGTTTACTCTCTTAGGATCCTAACTCTACAATAAATGTGGCTTATTGCACTAAAACAAATGTTCAAAATTAGACGAATATTTTACAGCAGTTTTAATTCTATCTTTGGAAGTCAAATCCCTGTACCCCTCGTTAAATACTGAAGACATTTTTCATTGATGTGTGAGTATGCAATTGCTCCCTTTCATTTGGTACTTTTTCATCTTTGAAATATGGTAGCTGTGGTAATTAATAGACACTTTAGGTGATCTGGTTTTGTCAGTTTTATATCAGTCAGGGACACAACATATAAGGAAGGTAGACAGTGAAACAGTAAGCCATCAAATATTTCCAATTGAGTTAATTTGTACTGGTTAAAGCTGGTGAATTTTAAAAACGTCAGTAATTTGTAAAATAAGTTTAAAAATGTGAAAGAGAAATGTGAGAAAATCTTGACAATTCTCTCATGTTATTCTATCCTTTTTTTCAGATACTCAAAAGACGAAAATTCTACAAGAGACTTGAAAGCAAAGTTTGAATTAACTGCAACTGATATCATTCTTTTATGAATAAATGATTTTTTAATTAATTTATGAAATTTAGCATAAGAAATATCTGATAGGCAAAGCTGTGACCGATTTATAACTGAAAAATCTCAGAAATTATGTGTATATCCTAAAGGCCACTGATGGGATTTATTTCACCTGGTGGCATGAACTAGATAGGTAGGAAAGGATGAAAAACCTACAACTTCCTACTACAGCCCTGAACATTAGAAAGGTGTATTGCTTCAACTAGAAATACTCCTCCTCCTTCAACATAATCTGGCAATGGTAGAATGTTTTATGGTATTGTATCTCCTTCATAAAGAAGGCAATCATCTGTTTCAGCAATGCTATTCAAATCCTAGCAGCAACTGGAATTAAAAAGCTGCAAATAATAATAGTCTGCTATAAAAGATGTCTACAGAATCGAATGTCCAAGAATATTTCTGTCCCTGTCTTTCAGAGTATTTTTGTATCTTTACTGTTTTTCATTTATCTACTTTCTTTTCCTGATTTTAGTTCTTTCTCTTTTAGCTCTCTCTTTTTAAAAATTATTTTATTAGTTGTCAGTTTACTCTCTGTGAGTTTAGGGCAGAAGAGACATTTGCATAATAATACCTACCATTATAAAGGACATAAATATGGAAAGAAGCAAAATGTAAAAGCAAAGCAGTAGTAGAAGTTTTTTAATTTTTCAAATAAAAGCTAAGTTGCTGTTTTCTAATATAAATCATTACACTGGATACACTAAATCAAAGAAATAAGGTAATTGTAACTTTAGTGAAATTGCATGAATATAACAAAATTTTCATTTTACCATCTTAATTTTTAATATTTTTTAATTATCATTTAACATTACCTGAATTATAACTAACATCTGGATCTGAAGCCATTTAACATCACAGTCTAGAAAATTTATCAGACAAGACACTGACAGCTTTACTAAAGAAACTGCTTAATTAACCTACCTGTCCATAGAAGTGCTATGGACAACTTCAAAGACTCCAACGGATACAGTTCTGTCATAGGCAAAGAACCTTTCAAAGCATTAAGGTAGATCTGGGCTACCTTTTGCAGTTTCCATCTTGCCCTCCTTCAGATTATTGGCTACCAGGGTAAGCAATTATCTATTTAATAGAGTGAAATCAAATAACAGTGGCAAAATGACTGGGTTACTGTCAAGTGCATGTGTAAAAAAAGCTTTTTTATATCCCCTTTTTTAAAAGAAAAATTTCTCAATACATATATGCTCTTAGTAGATATTCACATGTCCTCATCATCTTAATCCATGAAGACTTTAATATAAAATAACATATCTTTAAACAGTCCCTTTGTTTGAATGTAATCATTTCTTTATAGTTATGGCTATTAAGACCACAGATATACCTAAATCTACATCTAAAATGAAAAAGTCTGTGGGAAAACAAGGATATTTTTTGAATAAAATATCTTTGGAAAAAGCGCAATATTTTCAGCAATAAATTATATTAATAAGAGAATATTAACAGCAATGTATTTGAAAAGTTTGCTTTTAATTTGTTTGCAATGGATTAGAAATCCATTTCCTCATATTATTTTTTTTTAAATAAAAACCCTGAATTAATTTCAGAAACTGAATGAATTTTAACAGCATTAACACTCAGAGTCCTCAAGTACCCATGAGAAATATATACTTGTTTAAGCAGTCAGAACTAAAATTGCATGAAAAATTAAAAGTAGACTTTCTCCTATTCATTGCAATCCCTCTTGGAAATGCAAATGCAATACTGTCATCATTTGAAGATCTGTTTCAAATCCACATTACTGCATATTCTGTATGTTTGTATAGGTATTTAAAAAAAGGTAGAAGTAACACCCTTCAGGTTATTCCTTGATTGCCACACTGGGAAGAATGAAATTTACTTGAGCGTGGGACATCTTTTGCAAACAATTTCTGCAGTGCACTTTCACTTTTTAATTGATTACAAAAATATGTGCTGCAGTTTGCAGAACTTTGTCATTTTCATAACATTTCTTGAAGCTCAGCCATCCTGTGATAAAAAAATCTGTCAGGAGGCCAGGGGTGGCTGCAGCTCAATGTTCCCGACAGTTATTTGTGTAGCACACAGAAAACAAATGAGTATGCAGAATTATCTGCTTCATATACATTTACATTTAAATAAACATTTACATTTAAATTTATATTTTCACCTTTAGACACCTTCCTTTGCAACAAAGTAAATTAGATGCAACCATATTTTTCCACTAGTATTTGCTATCTAAATATTGGTGGAAATTCAGGTTGTACGTGTTGGAAGAAATTTTTTAATTTTTTTTTTCTGAGAGAAAATATTGACCACATACTTCCCAGGGATCTTACAGTATTTTCTAAAGTAATTCTGAATTATGAGTAGAATTTTCTGCTTGAAATTCCATTCTAACAGTAACAAAATGGCCTCAAATATTTAGCAACAAAGCCTTTCAGACTGTGCTTCCTCACTCAGCATATTTCCTATCCAAGACACATTTCTCTCTAGTATTTGTTTTATCTACTTTGATTTGCAAACAAAACCTTGAGGGATGAATCCTCCTGAACCAAAATCTCTTCCTCACCTTATCATTCCCAGTAACAGGGAAATGATCACTTTGCTAAAGTTCAGCAAACAAGTTGCTGACTGAAAGTGCTCTCTAACTTTTTGTTAGTTAATATAATCTATAATAATTCTTCCCAATGTTACCTGAGGGTCATCAAGCTCTCACTGACAGAGCCTGTATTTCTTGTTGTTGTAATCTGACAGTGTCAGAGGTTCTGAATTAGTTAATATCACGTGAATGGTATTTATGTAAATTTTACATGCGTGCACACAGACACAGATAATAGCTAGGCAGCCGGTTTGCTGGTATGCATCACTGCTTATCATGCTGATTATAATCATCTCATTGCTACCTTATTCTTCCTCCATCTGTTTGTTACATCCATCTGGTGTCTATCGTCTTATAATGAGATTGCAAGTTCTTTGTGGTGGGGAGAATTTCCTTGTTATTTGTTTGTACGCAGTTAGGAAGAATGGTTTGATGCTATTCAAAGTGTTATTGTGGTTTAGATGATGGTAATAAGAATGATCTAAATAACTTTTTTTTCCCCGCTCAGAACAGTTTGTGGGAAAGATTCAGACAGTTATTTCAATACTGGTGTGGTAACATGACTAAGGATGAATTGATTTTAGGAAAGATTTATTTGAAAAACATCTCTTTTAAAATAGTCTTTCTTGTCTTTTCAAGTTCATGGACTTTCTAGAAAAAAAGGAAAATTTAGTATGCAAATAAAACATTTAAAACGCTTTGACTTCAGAGTCCATGCAACAGATGTCTACTCAGATGATGCATTGAAATTACTTATTTTTCTTTTCCTCTAGATGTGTCTCTCAGGGGTCTGTGTTGGGACCAGTGTTACTTCCTACCTTTTTTAATGATGTAGACGAAGGGTTGAGTACACCCTCAACAAGTTTGCAGATGGTACCAAGCTTAGTGGTGCGATTGACACCCCTGAAGGACAGGATGCCATCCAGAGGGATCTGGACAAGCTCAAGAAGTGGGTCCATGGGAATCTCATGTGGCTTAACAAGACCCAGGTGCAAGGTGCTGCACCTGAGTCCCAGCAACCCCTGCTATCAACAGAAGCTGGAGATGAACAGACCAGCCCTGAGGAGAAGGACTTGGGGGTGCTGGGGGATGAGAAGCTGGACATGACTCAGCAATGTGCACTTGGAGCCCAGAAAGCCAAATGTGTCCTAAGCACCATGGCCAGCAGGGCAAGGGAGAGGATTCTGCCCCTCTACTCTGTTTTGATGAGACTCCACCTGCAGTGCTGCATCCAGCTCTGGGGTCCCTGATGTAGGAAGGACCTGTAGGATTGTTGGAGCGAGTCCAGAGGAGGCCATCAGGTTATTAGAGGGAAGGATTACCTGTCCTATGAGGAAAGGCTAAGAGAATTGGAATTGTTCAGCCTAGAGAAGAGAAGGCTTCAGGGTGACCTAATTGCAGCCTCCCAATGTGTCTGAAGGGAACCTATAAATAAGAAAGATGGAGAGAGACTTTTTACAAGGGTATTTAGTGATAGAATGAAAGCAATAGCTTTAAACTGAAAGAGAGTAGGTTTAGGTTAGACATAAGGAAGAAATTCTTTACTGTGAGGGTGGTGAGGCTCTGGAAAAGGTGACCAGAGAAGTTGTGGAGGCCCTGTCCCTGTGAGTGTTCAAGGCCAGGCTCGATGTGCCTTTGAATAATCTAGTGTAGTGGAATGTGTCCCTGCCCATGGCAAGGAGATTGGAGCTAGATGATCTCTAACACGTCTGTTAGATTGAAAGACAGCTTCCAATCTAAGCCATTCTATGAATCTATGAGTCAAAGAGAAACTTTGAAACTCAAAAAAACATTTGTTATGTTGGGTAAACCAAATTTGTCAGTTAGGATTACCTTTTATATTATGAGGATTTTTTTCTTTCAGGATGGTCTGTAATGAAAAATTGGGTTTTGACTTAATGACATCTTGGAGAAAAAAAAAATTGATTTTCTGGGAAATTTTTACTTCATTTACTTTTTTTAAACCTGTAAGTTTTTAACTGTAATTGTGGAACTTCAAGGAAGTCAAACTCAGAAGAACTGGACTGTTACTTCAATCCGCTTCCCAAATTCTCTGCCCTTACCCTTCCTTAAGCACAAAATGTAGTGAGTGACAATCAAGTCAAGCAGAATTTAATATTGCCCTGAAGCAATTTAATATTGCCCTCTGAAGCATGGGGAGGACGGGTGACTTACAGTTTTCATGTAACGTCTTGCATTGTCACAGTCATAATACCTACTTGTTTTGCTGTATCAAAATAACATGTAGATTATTTCCCCTTTAAAATTTATTTTCCCTCTCCAAGTGGTATATGAGGATTAAAAACCAACAATATGTAAATGCCAGAAGGACTGCATCACACAGGAAACTTAAACCTTGTAGGTTATCAAGTGACAAGGACTTTTAAAGTTTTAAACAGAATTATGAATAAACTGTTTCAGACTTCACAAACTTTTCATTTTATTTTAGGATTAATTTTTCATTGGAAAAAGGACATTTTTCTCATGTCAGAGTAGCTGCCTACTTCTGATACTGATGAATCTTATAAGAAATCTGAAACTCCTGTATAATTAGTTGATAAGAACCTATTAACTGCCATTCACATCATAGCTCATTAGCTCATGAAATAAAATTTCTTCTTATCTTTCATGATTTATTCAAGGCATCATGAGTTTGGTTTAAAAAATATAAAATGAAAAGTATAAAAAATAATCTCTGTAAGTAAAAATTTCAAGCATCTTACCTGATCTTTTGTTCTTAGAAACAGAAATTTGTGATGGAGAGGTGGATAGATTAATAGATGGAATGGGTTGATATAGATTTTCCATACAATTTTACTGTTGCCTAGATCTGAACTTGTCTGTAATATATTAACTTCTAAAAATCCCCATTATTTTATCTATTATTATGTTACTACAAAAAATGAGGAGTATCTGGAAAATGTGTGTAGTGTGGCAAAATGCCCATGGATACAGTGTCTATACCAAATTCTTACAAGAGAACAGGCTTTGGCATTGGCTTCTCACACAGCTGTTACATTGACCCAGCCTGGATTGCTGAACCAAAACCCAGGAGTTCAAACTGTAGTTGGGGAAACTGGAGTCCACATGGGGAGTGTGAGGGAGAGACACAGACCACACACATACGCGTGTGTGTGCACAACCTGCAGATGGATGGCACAGTTCCTCCGAGGGAGGAAGAAGTGAAGTGATGGGGGAAGGGAGCCATTCTTTGCTGCCCCATCAGGAATAATTCATGATTTTACTGACCAAAAGTACCTGTTCCAGCATAACCTTGATGTCAACAATAAGCCTGTGATCTGCAGATCACGAATGACACAGCTGCCTGCCGCATTGTTCTGGGTATGAGTAGGGACAGCTCAGCCAAGCTCTCCTCCTCTGCCTGAGCGACACTTGTTGTGACACTTGGTATTGGCCAGTTCTATGCTAAAGGGAGATTATCACACTTGGAAGACTGACCAAACTGCCCTGCATCTTTAATGCAACTTCATTTTGTCTAAGTTAAAGCCTTTTCCTTCTGTATTGTTGCTTGTAATACAAAATTACAAGCAGCATATATATATAGCAGCAGGACCTCTAGAGTATTGAGGGTGGTCAGTTGTGTCAGAGGAGTCTACAGGTAGGTGGGAGCAGCAGGAAGCAATCAGAGGAGGTGTAATCTGTGTGAAGCTGGTTACTTTTTAGGCAGGTCTACAAGGAGAATTGAAGAGACACTGGTGGATAGGGCAGAGGGGGAGTGAATTTTCAGGGGGCTGCTGTAGCCTCAGGTGCATACCATAGTTGTGCTTTTCCCTCTTCTTAGCTCTCTAATCAATTTCTTGAGGTTTGGGGCTCTTTGTTGTTGTTTTTTATTAAAGAACATTTTTATAGAAAGTTGATGCCATACCAAAAAAAAAAAAAAGACTGAAAGTTTATTTAAATATGCCTGAATTTTATTTCCTTTTTTTTTTCCTAAGTGAAGTTTAAGTACATGGTACATTTTAACCTTCATACTTACTTGAAGGTTTGCCCTTGATCTGCCAGAAAGGTTACACAAGAGAATAAAAAATGAGTCAACAGGATTAAAATATGTATCCCTGTGTGTGAATGGGTATGCTGTTCTGTCATTGATCTTATGTCTATAGTTTCTGTCTTTTTCACATAGGAATAACAATTAAGAAAGAAAAATTTTAAATATATACAAATGCATTCTGTACACAGACAAATAGAAAAATGCAATCAATATTTGGTTCTCCTAGTAACGTTGATTACTCCTGTAAAAAAAATCACATTGCATTTTTGAGAGGAATTTCACCATAATTTCTGCCTTTGCGTGTATGTTCAAGCACATATTCACCTTACATTATTGTTTGCTGCTGACCCTAAGCTGGTAAATGTCCTATGGCTCATAACTATGTTATTACAATTCAGAAAATTGAAGTTAATAGTTTTCCTGAAGTTTGAACGCCTGTTAATTCATTCAAGCATAGTCACATTAAAGAACCAGTTTATTTTTACTTTCAAATCTAAAATATCCCTTGACCACAGTGAGATTTAAAGTGTGAGATTTAACAGAATATTCAGGCAGGAGAACTGACACTTGAAACAAAAATCGTTTTCAGACACCTAAACTCAGGCAGCTCTTTTCAGAAACATGTTAGAACTCAACGAGTAAGATTCCTTAATCATATACTTAATTTCTTTTATTTTTATTACAGTGGTTAAGAATGATTTGGAATAAAAGGGGAAAATTGTTCTTCAATTTATCACTACAACCAAGGTAGCTGATACACAAGAACTTTATTTACAGTGAAAGGAAACATTTTTAATTTTCAAAATAAAAATAATTATTTTTTTGATACTTATGAATATTGTGTTTAATCATACATTTTGTTTAATGATGTCTATTATTCATGGGAAGTTGAAAACTGTATTAAAAAAGTTGTATAAATTAATAGAGCTGTAAAATCTCAAGCACTTTTTTGTGTGTGTTTTAATCACTAAGAGCAAAAGCCTTACTGAAAAAAGAAAAGAAGTATGACCAATAAATAGAAAACCTTGACTTTCACTTGCATTTTGATATGCATTTTCACATGACCTCTTCGGCACTGAGCTATAAACTAAGGAGTTTTACACACAAGGCAAACTAAAGAGAGATGTGCAGGACTAAAGCAGAAGTATAAACATGAGTGCAAATGAGAGGAAGACATTTGAATCTGAATGGTCAGTTAATGATTCAATTAGTTTTTCACTTTGTTAAACTACGATAATCCTTCTCTGCTAGGTCTCCACACTGAAGCCTGTTGAAAGAAAGAATGTAAAGTATCTTCAGAAATTCTAAGAAAAAAGAGTATAGCTTGTTGGAAACCATTGCCACTTCCCAACAAAATGCTCCTTATGAACAATAATGTGGACGCCAGACAGATATTTCACTAAGTCTAAGATTTTGAACAGGCTTGGTCTGAATAAAAGCTATCAGTCTGAAGTGATTCCCTCAGTTACACAGGCTGATTGAAGTGCAAGCCTGGCTTCAGGGTTGGTGATAACCTGGTAAATCATATGTACTGTGTCTTGTCTCTTTATCCTTTCCTATTCTCATCACTTGGTATTTATCTTTCCACCATATTCTTTAACTTCTTTTTTCCATTTTCCACTTTTTCTCCCCTCCCCAACTTGGAAGTTTCCTTAATACCTTCTAAATTTCTCCATATTGCAAAGATATGGAAATACAGCTTTCAAAATTGCACATACATATACACGTATCTGTATGTACAGATACATGTATATGAATACCTTACCATATGAAGGCTCTGCGAAGATGGAATTATGATTTGTGGTTTCTGAAAGGCAGATTTTCACAGAGGTGAATCAGACTGTTTATTATGACCGGTGTTAGCACTTACAAATGACTGATTAAAATATACAGTGATTAGCATTTGGCAACGAGGCAGCTCAAAACTCCCAGCTCTTTGTGTTGTGCTGAAATTAAGCAATGGTTACATGGAGTCAAATAACTGTTAAGGAATGACTTACATTAATGGGTTATTTTAAAATCCTGAGAAGGTATCTGATTACTTCACAGGCCAACAAATAAAGCTGTTTACTCAACTACTTTTCTTGGCAATCCTGTCATTCCCAACCACAGCGTGAATGATTATTAATGAATGATATTATGGTAGCCATGGTGTTCAGTATGGCCTCAGTCTCACTACATAATTTGAATGCCTCTTGCAAACAGTTAGACACTTGTGATCTATTGCTCCTATGAGAAAGTAATCATGAGCAGACAATTGATTACCATTCTTGGATCCCATAATTTGTCTTAACCACTTTCAGTAAGAAACAAGGTGATGTCTACACATAATCTTTTCCAGCAAGGGTGAACGTTTGTGCTGGTGTAGTTTAAGACTTCTATAGATATCATGAGCTCCTGAAATTAAGCTGAATGAAAATTTATTCTGATAAAAGTTAGACTAAAATGACGAGATCTGCCTCATTCATATTACCTAGACAATGTATTTTAAACTGATTCATGTTAATTACCCTCAATGTTAGTATATAAACCAGGGATGGAAAAGAACAGGAGGGGGCAAATTTTCTCTCGTAGGGTGCGGACTGAGCAGGCAGAAGTATGGGAGCCTCAGTCCTTTTCACCTCCTGTGTGCAGGAACTGGCTTTCCTCCTGTTCAACCCTGCACACAGCAACAGGCTTCCTTAGCACAGTGTTTCACCTGACATTGTTGTTTGCCTCACAGGCCCATCCTCCTTCACTCCCATCAGTTTTGCCTAGGGCTATTGCAACAAAATCTGACTGTTTTAGGTGGGAGAGCCACATAAGCCACACAAAATGCCTGTTAATATTTCTAGATTATAATGAAAATATTTTTCACCTATTAATCAGATTTGCTCATATATATTTATGAAGGGATGGAAAGAAACTAGAACAAGAACATTGTGAATAAATTAGGATGAAGCTCACATTGGAACAAAGCACTACACAACCCTCTTTTTAACGCTTAAAATACATAATAAAAGATGTGTGTGGGTGTTATCCATCAGCTTCGATTTTGCATTTTAAAAATTCCAAATGTTGGTTAAAGCTATAATTATGTTTCAAAATACTTTTATTTTAACATGATGCTTTGTGTTTTTAATATCATGTATCAAATATCCTCAATTAAATAACATATGTGTTATGCAATTGCTATTATTATGAAAGCTGCTGGGTACATTCCAGTATCCTCTGCAGGAACAAACATTTTTTTTAAAACAATAAACATAATTTTGTTATTGTCAGTTCCTTCAACTTTATAAGTGAATGAGATGCATTTTTTTCTTAAAAAGCTAAAACTCCACTTTAACTACTGAAGGGACATTTTTATTTAATTCATCAATGCAATAAATGCAACTCATTGCATTATTGTAAAATTAAATATAAGATTAATTCTGGTTTTCACTTAGTTTTGTTATCTAATTACAATGTTTTTTAAATTTTGAATTAATAAATTTTTCTTCAAGTAAGAGGGAACGTTTCTGACTAGGGATGACTGAAAGCCCTTCAGTCAATTCTGAGATATGAATATATTCTTTAAATTTCCCAGTGATTAGAAAGACCTCAATTCCTCTATTTCTAGTTTTGGTTTGTGTATATGTGAAAGGAACATCGCTACAGATGAGTAAAGATGTATACACAGTGATATATGCATGCCTACATTTGAAAACTTTATAAACCTACTTAAAAGAAAATAATTTCTAATCACAGATTGAAGAAGTTATATAGAAATAAAAATATGTGTGCTAAAGACTTTAAAATCCCCAAAGAAACCAAACCACAAAAGCCAGGGAATGCTAGGCAGTAAAAAGAATTCAGAAAGTACAGCTAAAGAATTTCTTACCTAGTTCCAGGGCCTCTGACTTTTGAAAGACACTAGAAATCTGCAACACAAATAGCCTATTTCATAACTAAATTACTCAGCAATGTTCCTTCTAGTGCTTTGGTTGTTCAAATATTAATCTGGGGTAGCAGTTTTCAGGCACACAGACCCACTGTCTCAAAGAGTAAAAAAAAAAAAAAAAAAAAAAGGAAAAGGTTATTACATTAGTAACAACATTTTAAAATTAAAACCTCAGTTTTGTGTTGATAATAACTTCAGTCTATTTCCTACCATGCTTGTAAGTTATTATGCAATAAAACAACAACTACAATAGCAAAGAAAAGTATAGGAAAATACCAACCAGCTATTTCAGATCATCTGTGACAGTGTTTCAGCCTAATTTAAAAATACCCAAATGAGACCACAAGAAACCAAATATTCTTTTCCATCCTGTTCTTTCTTAATTATTCATTTGTCTGGTATAATTCACAGCAATGGTTTACATGCAAATTGCAGATTCAAAACGTTACAAAATAGAACTCAAGCCTTTTTATTTTCTCAATGCCTTTTAGTGCATTATAGCATAGATAATTTAGATACAAGCTGTTCTAAGTGCATAAAATTATATTTGATTTAGGTCACTCACCCTACTATAGGCCAGCTAATATTTTCATTTTAAATCAAAGTGGAATTTTTCCAGTGCTAAAGCTTTCAGAATGTGTAGAATATAACCCTTATGGATAGGGTTCATAGATATCTCGGCTGTACACATTCTCCTAGAACTTGTCAAAATTCAGTATTTAGTTCTGAAATGTTCTATGATTAAGATTTTTTCATTATTTCTTTCTTTCCCTTCTCTGTAATCTTCCAGCTAAATCCTCAGGATCCTTGTCACTACTAAACTGGCTGAAGGTCCTGTTTCCAGATGAGATTAAAAACTAAAAAGCTTGTGAATGCAAAGGTAACCAAGAAGATATTTTCTTTTCAGAAGAAATGACAAAACTTAAGCACAGAGAAAAGTGGGACAAACAAAATTTTATAACAGTTGCAGACTTGTATTATTGCATGTAAATAAGAAGGAGCTCAGGATTCCTTTATATATAAGAAATAAGTCTTTAAACTACTATCTTGGGCCCTTTATGTAGAACTACTGTATTTTTATCTATTCCTTTTCCACAGGGAAGTATTAGAGATTCCATGAAACTGGTACTTCAGTTTATTTATTGCCTTTAGCATGGGCCAGAGAAAGACTAGACTAAGGAGTCCTGCTTTAATGTCAAATCAGTCTTTGGTTTTAGCCAAACACCAGCTGAAAATTACAGTCCAAGTATTGTAAGAGTAAAGCCAAGAGAGCTGATTGTTTTTAGGCCCCAAAAGAGGCAGCTTGGTCTACTAAGGCTTTCAGAAGGTTAAAGGTTTTTCCCTTCCCTGTCTTTCAGCTGCACTCCAAAATACTTGACAATTAAGTATATATAGACACCATACTTACTATACCAGATGCAATGTTCACAGTTATTTCACTGAAAAGGATCAACTGTGAGCTCACATTGACCACTCATTCTAGCAGCTCTTGGTTTCCTTTCAGCCAAGATGAGGCTTAAATACATTAAGAAGAGCCTTAAATACATTAAAAAGTCATAATTAGTGGAGGGTAAAGCCCAACAAAATAAAGTATTTTCTAGAAAATGTAGCAGACAAAACAATTTTCTTTCTCCCTGGAACATATAATTGTTATCCTCAGGGAAATATTTATAGCATATTGTACAATAAAGAAATTAAATAAATCTATCTAAAATACTAAATACTTAAAGTTTGAATTTCCACCATATATTTTAAATCTATTAGCATGCAGATGCTTGAAAGTCCCAATGATAAAAGAATTATTTGCTTAAATGGAGACAAATTGTCAAATATTGGATTTTCACACTACCATTCAACCATTGGATTACTTCTCTTACTACATTTCTCTGCAATAGTATACTTTAACCATAAACAAAGTGTTTGCAGCACTTTTTAGTTAACATGTTCGGATTGGTAACTGAGTGATGGATTCCTACCACTGGACATGAAAGAATACAATTTTTAAAGCACAGTGTAATATTAAGAAAGCTCAACACAGACATTAGGAAGATAAACATTACAAGACAGAAGTAACAACAACAACAAAAAATATCCTAATTTCATGAAATTGCTGCTACATACAAGGAAAATTGTGATTAATGGGCAGAAAGAAGAAAGAACCACCAAGGCTGTCTTCACTGAAAATGATAAATCCCCAAATTAGAGTTATATTTTTAAAAAAGTCTTTAATAGGATCTTTAACAGATTAAGTTTTGTAATAAAGCCACAGAGGTAATAATTTTATTAATAAATTGGTTTTATGGCCCAGGAATCCAGTGGCACAGCCTGACTATTAAGCTTGCCAGACAGTGTGTGCAAACTGCCTCTTTGGGACTGACTATTCAGTAGTAGTACTCCATGCTACTTTCTGGAATGTGCCTGGAAACAGGTTGAGTGACCTAGCTGTCTCAGGACGGAAGGAGACTAGTTTTCACCTCAGAAAGGTAATGGGGCAAATGCCCAAAAGATAATATGATTCCAAAGGCAGGGAATGCCTCCCAGTATATTTTAATTTGCTATCAAGATCTAGCCATGATGAAAGCAGTGAAAGAGTATAAACTCAAGATCAGGGCATATGAAGACTTTCAGGTTTTTACTGTGTTCTTCTGGTACAATTTCGTCACCTACTGTATGAGATCCATTCAGCATCTCTGTCAGTGTAATCAGTATAAATCCGCTACTGAATGGGAGATTTCACAGGATTAAGGCACTGCCTATTAAGATGGCTGTAGCCTCAGTTTCTTTATGCTTTTATTTTTCCTCAGATGGCTATTGAAAAAAATAATAGCAATAAAAATATTTCCTCTTGTTCATATAAGGTATATAATATGGATTATATCATGTGTAGTTTTGGTGCTTTATAAAAAGAAGAAGCGTCCTTCCATGTTTTAATTACTGAAAAGAGAAAGTTTCTGCTATTTCTGGAAAATATATTTTATAGTGGAACAATAGCAACACATGAGTTTTTAAAGGTGGCTCTGAACATCCCATTTTCAGGGTTTTTTTTTAAATATTGTGAATTCTAAGCAAATAATTTAGCCCTTTGGGCCTCAGCCTTTGGCCCACAAAATGCAAATAATGAAGATTTTTCTCATCTCACTTTTGTCTGTCTTTGAATTTTTCAAGAGCAAAAAATCCAGTCTCCAAATTCAAAAATGTGTATATATTTACAAAGGGATTGATGCTTCAAAATATTAAATGAACTGCAGTGGAATAATTTTCCTTAAATAATGTACACCAAAACAAAGAAATTACAGGATATATGGCAAGGTAATGACCCATAAAATTTCCAGATTTCCAATTCTAAAGTTGATTTGCAGGGGAAGATTTCTGGGTTAAAACGTGCATTTCTTCTTTTAAAACTCTTCTTGAGTCGCCTGGATTTGCATATATCCATTCATCTTTACCTCAGAATGGAGAAAAAGAAGAGCAAAGAGCAAAGAATGTTTATCCTACCTTTTCTCCATTTTAAAAGTTTACGCATTAAAACACAAAATCCCTTGGATACAGACTTCATCAGCTTCACACAAAAGCTATTTATATCTGCTCAAAATATCCCCCAAGAGGCATGTCTGCCTCACACAGTGGAGTGTTGTGCAATGATCTCCATGCTGTCTTTGAGCAAGTTGGTGCATCTGCCCAGCAGCAAACATGTGAGGGTTTGCCAGTGGGTGCGTCGTCATCGGTGCATTACTTAGTGCAGGCATGCCCTGGGTTTGCTCTTCTGCTTCCTTTGGCTCTTGCCTCTCTGTGCAAACACCTCGACCCACCCACACTGGTTTTCAGAACAAAAGATATCAAACTGACAGCAAACCTGAATCAAAGCCTAGCCTTGATCACCTACCTTTAGAATCTGGAAAGTTTCAGTTGAGATCCAGTGTTTCAGCCTGACTCAGTTTGCTTTGTCCGTAACCAAAGTAAAATCTTGGACTGGATACATGCAGGTGCCATGCACACTTGGATTTGCATCTAGGACTTAATAATTTCTGTGACTGGTGACACCACTCGTTGATTTCACAGGCACAGTATATTTTGAAATCTGAGGAGTATCTAATTGGCTAAATCAGATTAATAAGAGGCTGACTCAGGTATTAAATATGTTGCATATTTAATCTTCAATCAGCTTTTCCTCCAGAGAGAGACTTGAAGGAGCAGCAGAATTGTTCCATACACAGACACCCAGTGACATTTGGGATACTTGCAGCATTTGGGACATTTGCAGCTACTCTTACAGGTCTCTAGTCTCTGACAAGTTTTATGTCGTATCTGCCCCTTTTGTGTAGATGTTTGAGATACCCTGACAAATCTCAAATTACACTAGATGCCTGTGTGTGGTCATCACAGAAAATTGAATCATGGCCTAAGAGAGTACAATAAACATCTGTCATACCTGTAGACATCTACGAAGGTAAAATTTAATTCAAAATCAAGACACCTAAATTTAGGTGTCCACATGCAGTTACTTCAAATTACATCAAGTGTTTATATGTATGCAACTCAGCCAAACCTTCACTGGTTTTGTGTCTGTAATTTCCATGGAAAATCTATTCTGATTCTCAGTGTCTTAAGTGTCAAAACTGGTGTGCACCATTTTAGCCTAAACTTGAAACAAACAAAAGGAAAATTATACCTTTAACAAGACCACACCCACAAAAAGACTTAAAACTCTTCCAGGTTTCTCTCCAAAACAAAAAATTTTATTATTTAACATTATTGTTATTTTCCTGTGTGTTTGTCGAATAAATAGTTTTGTTTCTTCTTCACTTTCTTCCAAAAAAATATTTCTTTTCCCAAACCTAGTAAAAGAAGAGTAACTGTAATCTGCTTTCTGTCGGAAGATATTTTCCTCTGAATTTGTCTCAAACCAAAATAAATGTTAATCAAGTTTTTCTTCCTCTTGTGGAATAATACTCTCAGTCCTACTCACTACTTTGTTGAGATGAAAAGCAACTTGTGTATTTAGGTAGATTTCCCCTTTCAGAATGAGTGTGTGAATATGTGTGTAGGTGTTTTAGAAGGAGAGGGCAGTCAGAAGAGCTGAAACATACCTTCATTATGAGAAAATGTCAACGAAATATGTTGTTCCACTCCACACCAATCTTAAAGGCAAAGACCATCATAAGGCAAAGAAAATCATCATAAAATAAATAGACCAGAAGCTTTTACCAGACCCTGAGCAAGTAGTTAAAATGAATAACTGATCGTTCAGATTCTGCAAAGTTCCTCAGCAACTAACATTAGCCTTTCCTTTCCTTTCCTTTCCTTTCCTTTCCTTTCCTTTCCTTTCCTTTCCTTTCCTTTCCTTTCCTTTCCTTTCCTTTCCTTCCCTTCCCTTCCCTTCCCTTCCCTTNTTCCTTTCCTTTCCTTTCCTTTCCTTTCCTTCCCTTTCCTTTCCTTTCCTTTCCTTTCCTTTCCTTTCCTTCCCTTTCCTTCCCTTCCCTTCCCTTCCCTTCCCTTCCCTTCCCTTCCCTTCTTTTCCTTGTCCTTGTCCCTTCTTTTTCTCAGTTTTTATCATTGAGAACTGGATTTTTGTTAGCCAAACACACGTGTAAACCTACTAATAAAGTTATCATGCAATTAAAGGCATGTTCAAGACAAAAGTGCTGTGTATTTTTATAGTGTGTATTTGTGACCACAATCAAAAAGAAATAAAGAAATCCCTCAATTTTTATAAAATTTAAACTGCGTCCTTTTTAAAATTAAAAAACAGAGATGTAGAAGAGACATTACTCTGTTCTGGGCTATTTGTGCTCTTTAACTAGGTGACTTTGCTGCTTTTCTTCTTTTTTGGCTTTTCCTCTGTACAAGCTACTCCTCACTGAAGGTAAGGAGAAAGGCCAAAGAACTCAGATGAGACTCCTAGAGAGCAGCTGATCGATTTCACATGATTACAAGGCTGCACCCCCAGTAACCGGGGGAGCATTTGTGTCTGCATCTGTGAGTCCTTACTGCAATTATCTCTTTGTTTCAAGGTTTTCATCTCCTTTGTGTTCTCTAGTGCAAATGTGGATCAGTCCCAGGTGCGTGCACTCACTTTCAGTTTGCACTGAGGTCAAAATATATCCCCATTTTTGACTAATTTCTGTCTCAAAAAGACTTTGAGCCAGTCACTTTCATGGTTATTCTCCATACTTTTCCATACACGTATCATCTAATACTTTGAATTACATCAAATCCTATTTCTAATAAAATGGAAGGAGAACATGTGCAATTCACTCTATGCAATATTTAAAACTTTGTTACCTGGATGATTTACCTCTCCAATGTAGAGACCTGAACTCGAGGATCAGAAGCATAGCTTTTTTCAAAAAGCTTACTCTGGTTCACTTCTCAGCAGAGTTCAAGGTAATGACCTCCTGCACCTCTATTAATTTAAAATAAATTTCTTGGATTCCATTCACCTTGTGTCAAGATGTGATGATTTTGGCTGAGATAGAGTTAATTTTCTTCATAGCAGCTAGTATGGGCTACGTTTTCCAATGTTTTTGTGCTGGAAACAGTGCTGATAATACAGAGATGTTTTCATTATTGCTGAGCCGTGCTTGCACAAAGTCAGGGCATTTTCTGCTCCTCACCCTGCTCCACCAGAGAGGAGGCTGAGGGTGCACAAGGTGTTGGGAGGGGGCACAGCTGGGACAGCTGACCCCAGCTGATCAAAGGGACATTCCATACCATATGGCATCATGCTCAGCGTATAAAGCTGGGTTGAGAAAAAGGAAGGAGGGAGCATTTATAGTGACAGTGTTTTGTCTTCCAAATAACATTTATGCAAGATGGAGTCCTGCTTTCCCGGGAATGGCTGAACATGTGCCCACCCACGGAAAGTGGTCAAAGATGAGGCAACACAGAATTCTGAATGGATATTGCTAAAAATAAGTGATATCTAGGAGTTGCTAGAAAGTATATGTTGCACTTGTGGCTTATGTATTGAAGAGGTCCCAACCAAATCTCTCTGCTGTGTTGAATGATTTCATACAAGCAGACACTAGCCATCAGATTCTTAAAGAGTGTGCTACCCAGTGTAACTATGCCTTGGCTGAAGGTCCAAAATGAAGGTTGTTATCATCTCCAACTGGTTCTTTTTGTGTTTCTAGAAGCTGCTGCTTGTTGAGTGCTTGTCCTCACTGAAGGCAGAGATTACTCAGAAAAGAGACATGGAGTCTCAGTAACTGCTACATTGAGAGGAGAATAGGCACTATATGTTCTATGGAAGGAGACAAAAGTGGTAGGGAAGCTGATTGTTTCTGAGCTTTATTTTAACCTTAAAATACTCTCCTACTCATTAAATATTTGCCTATTTGGAAAGAATTATGCTAATCATACTGAAAATAGTTGGATTACTGTTAATGATCATGTAAGAAACATTGAGACAGAGTTATATTGTGAACAGTTTGAACTGTGACTGTCATCTACCTCTGCTCTCTACCCAGACTGTTAATGAAAGACAGTGTTTGCTGTCAAAAACTGCTTTTTATAACAGGTAAGTAATGTAAAAACATGCGGAAATTTCTTTATATTTTTACTTCCTTCTTTCTTTGGAAGTTAAAATGGTACTGATCTCAACCCACGCCAAGAACTTCTTCACACAGATCTCAAACTTCTCTTGTGAATGAGGGTGTTGTTCATTGAATATTGTGTGAAAGGCTTGGTCCTGGAGTGTACTGACTGCTCCTTCAAGGAAAAGACTGTAGCTGGGACTATCAGTACTCAGTACCTAACCAGAAAACTCTCAGAGAGGTTTTCAAACAATAAACTGAGTTTACTCATTTCAGTAGAGACTTTGGCAGTGGATTCAGGTAGACTAAGGCTTTTATCTAGTGAGTCTCTGGAGTCCCACCTATGTCAGAACTTAACTCATAAGTCAATTTACTCATATGGGCAACTATACGAGCCATCTGGCACAAGTTATGTTTTATACTTCAGAGTATTTAAAGCTGTAGGAACCCAATAAATCTTCTCTATTAATCTATGGCATGTCACAAGTTGTTATCTTTCACCCACAAAGTCCTCTTTGGGGCCATTTGACTGGTGCTAAACCAAGCATTTTGGCCCTCAGGTGCCTGGCGTCGTAAACGCCACAGACTGGCACAAGGCAGGTGTCAACCAGAAAACAGGTTGATGAAAAATAGTTGAGGAATGTGTGAGGTGGTTTTTTACTATGCTTAATAAAAACCCTGCAATGCTCCTGTCATCTGGATGTGGACAAAAACTTATCCCTATTCTGAAATTTTCAGATTTTTGAAGGTAAAGAAGTCTTGAAGAACACTGAATAAAAATATTTGAGTTTTATGCAGAATCGTGCTGCACTGAAGAATATACTTTTATCTTCATAGATCATGAGCCTGGGATTTCCATACATCACATAGGTTCTAAAGCCTGAGAACACTATGGTGGTGGCCAAACTGATATCTATGTTAAGTTTAGGGGTTTTATTAAAAAGAAAGACATAGTCTTGGCCCTAGGTCATGGTCAATCTACTGTTTTGCTAGATAGTAGTTCCTGTATTTACTGCCTTACTTAAATGCCTTAATTGCACTTTAAAGTTTTCCATAATTTCTATTTTAGCAATCTAATGTTTTTATGTTTTTATCAGCTCTTTTGAAGGGTCAATAGCCAGCAGGTATGGTTATTCTCTATGGTTATACCTTAGTGGCTCCTGTTGATTGTTAGGTATCGATATTTAGGCACCAATCATGTAATGAACATTTGAGCTACTATTTCCCTGCAACTTATATTCTTTAAATAGTTAACATTTAAAAAAAAAAACAAAGAAAAATATGAAGAAATCAGATATAAACACTGTTGATTTCTTCAGCCTGGAGTACAATCTTTTTGTGCTTGGTCTGAATTAAACCATAATATTCTCATATTACATCTTCTTTTCCATAGAGCTCTACACAAAATTTAAAAGGTTCAGAATTAAATGGGATTCCTGAAATATGTCATTTATCTCTGTCTATAAGTAGTATTTTATTTTAAATAAAAAATTTTGAGAGTTTATAAGAGAGAAGGAAATGGAACTGATTAAAAAGTTAGCACTGCCATTTCTGAGTTTCACATTAGCATTTTTTTTCTCTTTCTGAGGAATGATATATAATGGGACATCAGAATCCAACAAGTATGAATTGTAGGCATTAATTTACTTAGGACATGCAATTCACTGGAATCATTAGCGCTGAGTTGAAAAACTTATTCAAGGTGTGCTTTATGACATGAAACCCTATCTGTGCTTCTATAAGCTAGTATAGTCATTTTTATTCTAAAACTGACAAATAAATAAAAATAATTCAGAACTTTCCATTTCTTATTGGTTTTTCAAATCCAGTCTGCTAAGGTTCGCCAACAGCAGTCTGAATGACAAATTCAGACGCTTCATGTCAGGCTCGCCCACTTCTCTGTCTGTATCAAAAAACCTTCTTTCTTCCTTTAGGTTTTGCTTCTTTGTTTATATAAAGCTTGAGAAAAATTAGCCATACTTTTGTTATAAACTTCGGGTTATATATGAATAGGATGATTAGTACATAAACATTCAAGTTTGCGTTTAGAAAAGATTCTAAATCCCAGGGACAACCTTTGCATGTGAATACAACTATTACGCTTAACATATGTACAGTGTTGACATGCACACTAGTCTCTTGTGGTAAATTGGGTGCACTTTAGTCTCTCGTGGTAAATCTCATATACGGTGTACCTTTGATCACCTCCTGTGTTTTAGAGCCCTATCCTGTCTTCATTTTATTATTTTTGTGATGGATGAGTGCAGCTGCTCAGTGGAGTGGAGCGTTAGAAGCCTCAACAAAGAAAAGTGGAGTTGCCTAGTGTCTAAGGCCTGAACATTAAATTTCAGGTAAAAGGTACAATACATTGTGGCTGACTAAAATAAAAAAAGCTTGATTACAACTTGAAAGCTTCCCCTACAGAGGAATGAAGTATTTTTTCACTGTATGTTTATTCTAAAAGTTTTCTGCCTTTGACATTCAACATTCTTATTAAAAGGAAGAAATATTTTTGTATTCTTTAAAATTTTTCCTCTCCTTTCAAAAGCTGGAGAACGGTAATCATTATACTGAATTAGACAGCTTTTTCAGCAGTGGGAAATAGAAATAAAACAACAACAGGAAAAAAAATAAGCCTCTGAAAATGTCAGCAAGGTTTTATTGATAACCTCTTGAGATAAGCTGCATTTTAAATAAGTTCCCTAAAAGTTAGAAAGACCTCAACAGAATCATATACAAGTACAATTGAAAATGTGAATAAACCTCATTACAGTTAGACAAACTACCTACTTTACTTATCACAAATAAGTCTATGAGGTAATTAGCAATGTTCAATGTGTCTATGGGGAGAACAGGTTCCCTTTCACATCTATTCTTATGATTACCAGTTTTGCTGTAAAGAAAAATAAAATCATGTAGTGGGAAGCTGATAAAAGTGTTTGTCTTTGGTTGTTTTCATGGTTTGATTTTTTCAGTTTGTTTGTGGATTGGATTTGGGTTTGGGGTTTTTTTAATGTAAAAGATATAGATTTTCTCATTGTGAATTAAAAACCTTATCCAGGATAGAATTCTCAATTTCCACCTTAAATAAAGTGTTGATAACCTTTGTTGACACCTGTGAAATCTATGGCCTGACTTAAGTGGAAGGATGTCCTAAGTAACCATAAATCTTTCCTGCTCTGAAAATGCTTATACTTACGAATCCATGAGTGATGTAGATTCACCAGCAATTTGCTTACCCCAGAGGCATGATAAAAACATATTTTTACTACACCACCTCATTACATGCAAGCATTTAACTCTGTGTACATGTAAATACACATATACACACAGTATACACGTCATTTTATGCAAATGTGATATGATATGATATGATACATTATTATGTCAAAGCTCAGTTCTGGATCTTAATATGACTATGCAAATAAGAAATCTCTCATGCCCTAATGATCATCAAGAATGCATCCTAAGCCCCTCCAAAATCAATTGGAAGCTTTTCCATTAACAGAGACTAAATAAAACCTTAATTTAACTTTAACATACACCTATCCAATTCATCTGTTAGAATATGAAAATGTTCTCCTTAATAATAATTAATAATAAAAATGAGTGTTCCAAATTTATTTAAATATTTGCAGCCTATCTTTAAATACATATAGATATATTTGTTTCTTATAATAGAATCAGAGATACTAGAAATTTACCATAAGTTATTTGTGATTTTTGTTGTTTTCCAAATGAAACACAATGTCAGAAAATATTTTCCTGGTTTATGCTATACAACTAAAACAGCAACATTCCACATGAAGGAGTCTCAGCTCTGTACTAAAATCTTATTTGTAGTTACTCTCATAAAGAAGAGAAACAGATATGTTATCTTATCATTAAGCAAGAGATTTTTTGTTATGGTGTTAGCCTAAACCCAGAGCAACTGTAGTAAAACTTACTAAATCTATGTATCATTAAAGCAATTGTATGGAAGGGTTTTGGTTTTGTTTTTAAATCTTGATTTGCAGCATTAGATAATTATCTTTTTATAGGTAGATACAGACCAATATGAAACTGTGATTAAACGTGTATCCTCTTCACAGAAAATGGGCATCTCATTTAAAGTGATAATTGAACTGAGTAATGTCTGTGTCTTCATGCTATTGGCTATTTGGCTCATGCAGTGTTTAATATAATTTCTAAATAAAGACCACAGCAAACCAGACATTTTCAAATACAAAAAAAAAAAAAATCAAAACAAAAACCCCAGTGTGACTTTGGGTGTAAATGTTTTGCACATTTTAAACCCAAAGTTTAAAGTCAAAATAATTGGATTTTAATATCACAATTGAAAGCATCTTCTTCCTGTTAACACTCGTGCAGAACAGAACAGAAATCTACCTTCAACAAAGAGACTGTGAAAGGTTACTTCCATAAATAGCACAGGTTATATTTATTAGTTTGTTTTATTTCTTGGACGGAGATCAGCATCCTGGTAAATTAAAATATATATTCTAGATAACATAGTACCTGGGACAATGCTGAAGTGGAATTCACTGGGAGTTGTCATCCATTTCTATCGCCTCTCTACCTCTTTCTCAGACAGTCATTATGTCATTATTATGTCCTTGGAAAACTTTTTCATAAATGCCATTGTTAGATTTTGGCAAAATGTCTTTTCCCATTTTGGAAAAAATACTCAAGATTTTTTTTTTGGTAATCTTACATGAGACCAAATGTCCAAATCTTAAAGAAAATAAATGTTCAACAATTGTCCATACAAAGTAATGTCACTTGTTCTTTCAACATGTTTAAAACTTCTTTTATATTATTAATAATTTTACTTTTAAGAATCAGTTTAATTAATTTTCCTATTGGAAAACATATTCAAGTAGAAAAAAAATTATCTTTTACAATGAAAAAATCAAACCAAATAAATCTGTCAAAACTAGTCTTGTAAACAATTTTGCTCTCAGAAGATGTGCATTTTCTGCCAGCAAACACTAGGTCTTGTGCAAAGGTTTTGATTACTTTCATTAAAATTTGTATTTTAGTGAAAAATGATGTTGACAAGTACTTTCATCAATCTGTGTGACTAATAAGCAGTAGAACTGAACCTAATATTTTCTAAATTAAGAGTTCAGATGATTAAGCATCAGTTGTGTGTATTTGGTAGCAGACCTCAGATAGAAGCAACATGGTATAAGGGCTTTTAAAAAGTTCATGAATTCTTGTTTATTAGGACCAAATGTCAGTATCAAGGATTCCAGAATTTAATGATAGAACTGAATTAAATCAGAAGAAGACTAAGTACTTTCAATATTTGGCATATATTACTTTTGATTTTAAGAAAAAAGAGTCCCAAGACCCAGAACTGTGCTGCCAGTACCCAGTAATACCTAAATTTTCTCTTCCTACTTGAAATTTTTTTAAGACCTAAGCCAAGTTTTGTAATCACAGAGGGGAGAGAGATGGCACAATACTAGAAACCAGTATTTTAAGAAAAGTCCTAAATATAAGTACGTTGAGGATTTGCTAGATATTACAATTTTTCCTATATGATTTGCATTTCAGGGTTTTTTCTATATGTTCAGAATAGAATAAATCCCAAGAGAAGTATGCTCCTCTTGTAGTAGGTTCAGGATAGTTCATGTCAAAGAGGATCCCGATTTTCAGCCAGATGTCAAGTCTGAAGTTCAGTTTGAAACTAACATCCATAGATTTGGATGCCTTTAGACAGGTGCCAACAGTGGAGGACATTAGAATCTTATCATGTTCAAACAGTGAAGCCTAGAGAACACTTAACCTCTACTACTGCAGAAAGGCATGAGGCTCTCCTAGACTTATGTTGAATGTACCAGCCTTTTGCAAATGTCTTAAACCCCCTGTGCCATTTCAATACCAGACAAAACCCTTACATGGTCATCTGTGTCCATAAGATACACACAACCACAAAAATTGAGGTATCTAAAGATGAAGCAGATTTTTACCCTGAAGAGGACACCAGTTCTCCAGGTACATCTAGCTCAAATGGGTATAGGAGAGCCTCTGGGCAAAAATCATCACCAGAATCCTCTTCTGAGGAGGTACCTAAAAAGCTAAGAATGTGGCAGAATAAATGCCTCTGTCTACCTAAATCTAGAATACTTCATTCTTTTCATGGTATGTGTTTCCTGTCAATCACAGAGCTTAAACAATTTTAGTTAGCTGAAATGGTGGTGACTTAGGCCTAGTCCTGGAATATCCAGTGATGTAATAGCAGCCGGAGACTGGATAGTAAAAGCATAATTGAAGACTGTTCCAGGCATCTCTCCTTAAAGAAGAGGGGTCCTGAAAACCCAAGTGACTGAAAGAAAAAAAGTCCTAACTTTTTTCAGATTAATAATCTCAATTTGTGGGTGGCATGTACTGACAAGAAATGGAAATAAGAGATAAGGGATATTTTGCTATTTCACTAATAGGGAAATATTGACAAAGGAAAGAGTAGATGTTATTAAATAAGTATATACCTAAACAAAGAGAAAATTAATCATATGTTCTCTTAAATTAGTCTTCCTCATTGCCTTTGCCCTTGCTCTTGCCTTTGCCTTTCCTCTTTCAAGTAAAAATATCCTCCAAAGAAACTTGTTGTTCTGCTGTGTTTCTGGAAAGCCAGAACAGAGAACTCCTAAGTATTTCACCTTGACTCTGGTTACTGCTGAAAACACTTAGTAGTTTTCCTTGGTAAAACACATGAAAGGGAATGGGAAGAAGAAGGGAACAGAGTAAAAATAGGAGAAAGTAATAAGAGGACAGATATGGTTCTCAGTTTCCTCATTGTTGCAATATTTGTTACCTCAGATGACTAACTAACTTCAGGTAAGGAAAAAGCAAAACCAAAAGCAAAGCCAATAAGACAAGGAAACTCAAAACAGCTTGCAGAAAACCAAGAGGGGCTGTTAACTATCGTTTTTGGTATGCTCCATTGCTTGTTCATTGATGCAGATGTGATAGAGTGAATATGGCTGCGAATTTAGCATAAAAATTGAGAATTCAGTTTATTAACACTCAATTCTAGAGAACAGAATTGCTGGTTATAGATTTTAACCATTCAAGATTTACTATCTTTCATTTGAAAACCACAAGAGGACTTAGATATTCCTCATTGTTTCAGTAGATTTGGTCCAGGTCCTTTAGCACTGAAATATTAATATTAAATCTGCAGATTGGTGTTTAATTTGATTTCATAGATCAGTTAGGCAACCAAGGGAGCAGATAATTGGATAGCTGCAGTCCACTCTTCACTGCAGAGGGTCTTTTACAAATCTGACAGTTCACTTATTTTTTGGATTTAGTGGCTGAATAATTCACTGTAGAGAATAATTTTCAAATGTTGTAATAATTTCTTAGAGTCCTTTAAGTAGAGGAAGCTGGTAACAGAGAAGCCATCATCTAATTTCATTTTTAATGTAATTGTGAGTGTTGATGACCATATAAAACCCCTCAGTGACACTGATCAGACCATCTCAAGTGTCATTTCTCTCGCATGTACTGTTATGACTGGCTTGAGTACTTTGGTTCTCCAGATGAATCCTGGAAACCGGGCTGTTGAAGAAGGACCATAAGATCCCTGTCTTTGGGATTCACTCCCTCTTGTGGCAATAAGTCACAACAATTGATGTGGTTGACATACTTTACATCTTTGTTTTTCAAACTGTTGGTGCTACTGTTATTACCGGAGACAATGGTTATGCCAGCATTTAGTCTGATTGTTGTAAAGGCAGATGAAACACTATTTTAATTCCATTGTGTATCAGTGTATGTCCACATGTAGTGTAAACATATTCTTATATATATACAGCAATAAATAGTCACATCACAAAATTTTAGCACACTGACTCAGTCTGAAGTGGACCAAAACCAATACCCAACAAATCTTTCCTAAAGATTTGACTACATTTAAGAAACCCAACTTACGTTCAAAGGATTTCTTACTGTTGCTAAACCGTCTTCTCGTTTCAGAGACAGTCTGCTGCAGATTCTCCATAGGAGCATATAAGACTTTGTATAACTGGGTGTGTTTTGCAGAGGTACTGCATGCACTGCTGAATAATGAAGTACTTAATATTCTGCAGAATGTCGAGCTTTTTGATTTATGACACCCAGGTTACTTCAGCATAGTTGATAAAGTTTTATTTTTAAGTAACTTGGAATTAAAAATAAATTGGACACTAGATCATGCTTTAAAATCACAGTTTGTTAAAAAAAGTTTTAGATGGAACTGTAAAGTTATCTGGAACATGCACTGGAATTGGCAGGAGAGTGGCCATATGCCAATGCAGAATGTATGGGTGTATGGAGTTGTAAGGGTAGAAGCGATTACAGTTTTGTAAGCACAAAATTGAGGGACTTGTGAGATTATCTGCCTAGTGGTTAGTGTGCCAGGTAGAACCCAACACATAAAGAAATGAGACAAAAAACAGATTATTCTGAGAACTTAATAATTTTGTAGTGAGAGCAGACTAGAAACTGGGTGCAGAGGTTTGAGACAACCTCACCTGTCCTCTCTGCCTACACTGTCTTTTACCCAGTTCTTTTCCATATAGAAATAAAATACAACCATGATCATATGATGTACCATGCAGCAGGAATGGTAAGATCAGAGAAGCAGATTGTTCACACACAAAAGAATTTTCAGCATGTGAATTATATATACGACATGTAGGACACAAACAGTAAAAGAATGAACTGTAACATTTTGAAAAATGTCCTTCAATCTTCTGTGTTCTGAGCATACAGAAAGTGAAAAAAATAGTTATTTCTTTTTCTTCTTCAAGAGTGTTTTATCTTCTATGAAGAAAAAATCTGAGTATAAAGAGGGCCTTCCTGACAGCATAAAATGTGTAGCATATGCCATGTTTCAGGGAACCTGTAAAATGTTACTCATTGATTTTTTTTCTTTTGTGAGTGTAAACCTTGCAGAGAAACTAGCAGTTGAAAGTGCTAAACTACTAAGACTTAAACATACTCATAATTACTTCTGGTAGGGATGTCAAAGGTAAAAGACAGCATAGTGCTCCTCTTAATTTGGAAATTAACCTCTTGTCATCATATTCTTTTTCAATTTTATGAAAAAGTGGTAAAAACTAGGGGGTTTTACATGGCCTCCTTTAAAATATTATGTTAAATCTCCATTAACATTTAACATTAGTAAAGACTAGAGATTGCAGGAACTACTGTTTAAAAAAAAAAGCAGCAGTACAACAACACCTCTGAAGTCCAGAAATGTCTCCAAATAAAAGAAACAAAAAGCAAAGTAATAGAGCAACCAAAAGGTGGCAAATGGATTTGTTGTCTAGAGACAATCTGAGCACACACTGGTGCCGTTTAAACAAATGTACTGCAATTGAACCACAGGCTAGATCCATAAGAACAATTGAATGTTACGCGAGAAGAACTAAAGAGATTCATAAGAGAATTTACAGGGAATACTGAATGGATTGATAATGGTAAATTCACCAAATTCTCCTAGTAAATGTCTTCCAGATGTTCACTGTTCCTATTATGGCTAGAAATCCAAAGACACATGGATGCATATGAGGAGATACGAGTATTCTTTCTGACCATTTTAAAACAAGCTTCTTTGTCCATTATGTAGATGCTCTTTTTTATTTTTTTCTTTTCTAATATTTCTGTTGACCTAAGGATCACTATATAAGGATATTTATGAGATTCAAGACTCAAGTATATTCTCATTAGGTCATTGATATAATTAAATCTACTTTTTAAAAAAAGCCATACCATGTACAAGTCTGCATTGCAGACATCCAACACAATATAAAAATCAGGAAAAGAGATATTACTGACTTGTCTGCAATACAAATTTCATATATGTGAGAACGAGAAGGATCTCAGACCTGCTGGGTTTTGTTTTTACCCAATGTCCTTGTGAAAACTTGTTGTATTCATTACAGTGAAGTACTTCCTTCTTCAAGTGATAGATTTATATTTAGTAATTGATTAAGTCTGAGATTGCTTTTATGCAAATTTAGCCATCAAAAATGAAATGTCTTTTCTTAGGTTTCTGTGTGGAGAATGAAGAGATACATTCTTGCAGGGGGTGTTTCTGCCCATCCCAGAACAGATATCAAAGGCAATGGCAATGAGCTGCTTTTTGGGAGTTTTCAATTTGCCTTCAGAGGGTCTTAGCTTTCAGCCTCCAAAAGGACCCTAGAGGATTACCTTAGGTTTGACACATAACTGTAGTCATTGACTTTATATGAAAGGAATTGTGCCCTTAAATAATTCCCAACATTACAGGGTGAAGGGCCACTTATCCATCTGCTTGATTCAATAACGGGTCTTTGACAGGAGCTTACAAGAGATGCTTGACAGAAGACAAAAATCAAGCCATGGACAGCTAAGAAACTGGTTTTCCATATGGTACTTTTCAAGTTGATTAATCAGATCTTTTTTTATGTTTTCAAGCAACTATATGTATATGAATTCCCACTTTTAGATGTTAAACACATTAATTATCCTTGAAGGTAACGAACATTAGAACCCCATGAAAAGAATTTCAGCGCTTTGTTTAAGTGTAGTTTAAAAATTGTGCCACCTCTTTATAAAACAGGGAACTTCTGCTCCTCTGAGCTCTATCATAGCATAAATCCTGGTGACAAATGAACTCTGTCAGGGCAGGTAGTTCAATGTTGCTTTCTGCCTTGGAAATACAATATGACCACACTGCTCCTAAGGGAAATATTATTCTCTCAGAATACTCTGCTCCAAGTTATAATTTGCACATTCCAACCAGTTATGCAATGAAAAGTTAAAGGAAACCTTGTAGAGGAAATCAAGCATATTGGGTTATGTTTTGTGATACACGATTCAGTATTAAGCACTGGAAAATAAAATGTATATGATATGTAGAGAAATCTCATGTGCATTTGAATACCTCTCACACATGAAGGCTTTTCTATAATAAATTAAAATGATGTAAAAGGTGGGTATAATGTGCAAAGAAACTGTCACTTAAATATCCTCTAAACATAGGTACTGTGGTTGCACTTAAACTATAATAAAATTGCATTAGTTTCATAACAATTATAATGCATATAACCTTGGTCAATGATAAATAACGATGAAAGGCAGTAACCTCTGTACCAACGCATTATGCTCCATCAAAATAAAAAAGCATATTAAATACTTGGCTTGTTTATCATTATTATTTGGCCTATTATTAATTTAAAATGACATTTATAATTAATACTGTTAGACTTTACGCCTTGAAATAATGCATGACACTCCTCAGATAAACAATCTGCCTATACTGTATTTACAGAGATAAACAAATCATAAGCTCTTTTACAGAATAAATGAGGGGCTAGTCTATGTTTTGCTTTAAAGAAGTCCTTTGCATTACATTTCAGAGATCTATTTAAGATCACAAATGGTCACACAAGTCTTTAAATTTGTATTTTCAGAGGTTTACAAGCTGAGTACTGAACAATTTTTTACTCTTTTCTGTTGCATTCTTTCCATTCAGGATGAAAAGCATCAGACTAGATTCTTTGGGAGGAAACTTGCACAGAAGATTCAAATTTGTGAGGCTAAGACATTTCGAAGCTCAAAAAATTTGGACTTCTCTTGACTTTCTTTAAACATAAGGAAAATGTAATGAGTAATAATCACGCTGACTTCCATTAGACTGCCTAAATATGGTATACTATTCTTATTTCAGGAACCAAAATTGATTTTTTTTTCTCCTTTCTTAGTGTTGTTAAAATGTGCTTTTACCCTCTCTTTTTGGGTCGATACTACCACTACAGAGATCCAAAGAATATATTTCTAGACTTTAGCAGTCTTACATTGCATTGCAAGAAAGGTTTGTTAGCTTTGAGTGCAATGAGTGGAAAATGCCAGGTTTATTTTCATAGAGACAGATGGTGACTGCAAACAGTGCCATCCATCCTACCTTTCTGTGTATGACTTTATGCAGAGTGCGACTTGAGCTCATCCTTGGGCATTGGAATACCTCACTGGCAACACTAAAGAAGAAGAAAAGGGAGCTGGCAGTGAATTTCAAGTAGAGCCTCTTAAAGAAATCCAAATATTGTAATATGTCTTCCACCTTGCTCTGGTTAAATTGTTTTGACTCTGCGGTGTCTCCAGTGACATACAATGTTTAGAGCTGAGATTTGAAACACTCCTTCAAAGGCTAAAATCCAACTGGAATTGATAGTTTAATTCCAGAGATTTTAATACTATTTTACCTCTTGTTAGCCAGAGGAAAAGAAATGCATTGACCTCATGCCTAAATCATATGGCTTAAAAAGTGGAGTAAATATCCTTGAAATAATAATTAAAATGGGGATTTCACACCATTCACTTAAAAAAAAAAAAAAAGATTATTAAGAAAAATAGTTAGAATGTTATTTTTAAAGTAAAATTTTTATATTGGTCTATAAGTGTGTAAAGTTAGACCAAGAGAATTTATCTATACTGATAAACTTAAAAGCTTGTTGTCTTGGAAAAAAAAAAAGTCGTGCTATGAAAAAGAAAATCCCCCTAAAAATGTATAGTTATTCTGAAATTGAGCCAAGCACAATTTTTAAATTAGAGAAGTAGCATTTTGTTAATTGGCAGGCTCACATTAAGTATTTAAGATTATAATTAATTACTTTCTATACTCTTAATTGAAACATTACAACATACTTGGTTACTATTTAATTAGAAAACACATTAATTATATATTAAGGTCTTCAATTGTTTATACAGTCAAGCCTACCCTTTGAAGGGAATTCAGCAGCAAACAAGCCAAGGCTCAGCAGAGCATTCTGGCATGAAGATGCAGCAACATTGGTGTTGTTGCGACTTACTTTGATTTGCATGGGCTAAGCAGTGATAAGTGAACAACTCCATGGGAATTGAGGCTGCACTGCTCGGGTGAGTCACTAGAGCAGGCGTCTCTCGCCGCACTCGGAATGTGCTACGTGCGCTTGCCCAGATGCAGACAATGTGCAATCACACGGAAAGATGCTGCATTAGCAATTGCCATAGAAAGTCCTCAATGCATAATGAAGGGAAGGAACCAATTGTAAAGGAAACAAATTTCCTGCCATTAATTTCGTCTGGTGTAGTCTATTCCAGTTCTCTCGGTATTTATTGAAAAATGAAAAAAAGATAGTAGTAGATTTTATAAGTGTATTTAAAATACTTTGCCCTTCCTGGAGGCAACAAATTTTGACAATTTATTCTCCAGCTATATATTAGGTTCTTGTATAAAAAAGGAAATAAGTTTAAATATCCTGGAAATGAAAATATACAAGGAAGTCTCTACTTTAGAAATACATTGAATTAAAAAAAACCAAAAAACAACCAACCAAAAAATTAAATGAAGTAGCAAGACCCAAGCCTGCAAAGTCTCTTGGCAGGATGGAGGCTTTATGAGAGACACAATTTACAAATATTTTAGCAGAAAAAAAGAAAACAAGTTAAAAATTTTTGTTAAAGTAAAAAAATGGTTTTTTATTATCTCAGGTGTCCATTGGGCATTACATTGAGGTTAATTTCATATCATACTTGAGTCAAAGTAGAGACTGTATAAGGAAAAAGTTCTATTTTCTCCATTCTACTGCTGAATCTTTTTCATTTTTCAAGCGTTTATAGTCCTTTATTTTTGTATTTTCATTCTTTAATTTTCTGATCTCTTTTCAAATATAATAAGATATGAATTCTAGACAAAACATGTTAGGATTCCTTTTCCCTCTCAGATCCCTCTAGTTTTGCTGACATTTTTCTATGTGTTTGGTTTCCAGGAATTTTGTCATCACTGCCAGGAGAGAGGAGAGTATGTGAAAATAGGAAACTTGTTAGCCAGACAAGATTTGATCCAATTCCAGTGCAGAGCCAATTTTGTGCTTCTTCCAGTGGCTGAAGGATGATATATTAACTGATAGTGTGCAAACCTTGTAAAGCTTTCCCTAAACACAGGAAAGAAGTGGTTCCCAGAGTCATACCCTAATGACACAAAAACACAAAGCCAGGAGAAAAAAGTAACAAAAAACCTCCCAGAAGATATAAATAATTTTAAGGTACACAGAAAGTTCAAAACTGCTACCTGTGTGAAATCCAGTCTTCACCTGCGTCAGGGACTGAAATATTATAGTTTATGACTTAAACATTTTCATGAAGGACTTTTAAAACTGAATTTCAAAAGCTGCAGAGAAGACTACCTGAATGGGGCTCTGGGAGGCCCTGGACCCTGCTCACTGATGAAGGTAGGATAAAATAACTCAGGGCTGGGGACATTCACAGAGCACAAGCTGAACACCTCCAAGGTGGAGGCCACAGCCCCAGGGCTCTCAGCTGCCAGGCTGGCACAGACCCTGGCACCAAAGGGTGGGGGAGAGAGGCTTTGGGTGTGTGGTCAGAGGCACAGCGACCACCCACCCTCCCCTGTGCAGAGGGGCCCGGCTGAGGGCCTTCACCCGGGGGAGAAGCTGATCCGCAGCACAGGGGGTGACACGGCCCAGCAAAGGCCCTCAGAGGGGTCCCCAGGCCTGCACAGAGCTCCAGAGATGGTGCCACAGACCCTCGCTGCTGCGAGGGACAGGGACACACTGGCCCTGCCAGAGAGACACATGGGTGCTCCTACCTGCCCCAAGCGTGCATTAATCCATGGAATTCTGTGCCCCGCGGCTGTGGCGGCGAGTCAGGTGCGTGGCGGCGGCGGCAGGGGACCCTCAGCACCAGCAGAGCAGATGGAGGAGAGCAACAAGACGTGGTTGGGATCCCTGGGTGGGTGATGTGCTCCCATCTAACCCCTGCCACCTCTCCCTGTTCCCCTACCCCCCACATACCCTTCTTTCCCTATTTCTTTCTTTTCTTTTTCCTTCTCTTTGCCTACCTTTTTCTATTAAATAAAATACACCCATGTTTTTGGCATCCACATTTAATCTCATTTGGTTTGGTTTTAATCTCATTTATGGGAATATTTTGAACCTTCTAAGTTCTCTACGGTTTATGCACAGAGACTTAGTTTTCTTTGCTTTTCTGGGTTTAAACTAGATCGCAACAACCTGGAAGGCAAGACATGTATTATTACTGACTTGATTAAGATTAAGATTGTACTGCTCAGTCCTTATTTAAAGGAAATTGTGGACTTCAATTTGAATTATATCTTCCACTGAAATGGAAAGTTCAACTAAGTCTGCTTAGCTTTTACCTCAGGTATAGGTAAGTAATTTGTGCCAGAAATCAACACAATTCCAAATAAGTTAATACAATTTTATGTAAGAAATATATAAGAAAAAATATTCTATAAAACTGGCAAACCTGGAAAATTCAAAGACATGGTATCAAAAATGAGGTTGATGCTCAACCAGTTTGAATTCCTGCAACTATCTCCATTGGAGTAGTCAAGAGTTGGCTCCTGGAGCAGCCATGATCCTCTTCTAATGGCCATGTTTGTATCAATGATCATATCACCTCCTTGGGAGGGAGGCAGGCAAGTGGGAAGAGATGAGTAAAAAATATTTTAGAAATAACCTAAGATTTTGGGCCAATTTTACTTTGCTAAAATTATATACTGTGGCAGAAGTTCACAAAACTACTTTCAGAATCTAACTGATTGAAAAACAATATTAGCCTTTCTAACAACATTATAAAGAGCAAAGCAGGGATATTTTTAAATTCAAGTCTGACTGTCTCACAGATTATAGTGAGATAAGTGTGGATTTACATTATGCCAGTCGATATGTTATATACTATTTTATTTACACCCTCCCCACACACATATATATATACACACTAAAATATATATACAACATTTTACTTTATGGAAAAAGTGCAGTAGAACACCTATCACCCAAAGTGAGTAAATTGCTCTACCTCACATTTAATGTGAGAAAACGAAGGAGAAAAGTGGTTTCTTTGCAGTAATGGCTAGACTGATACAAATCCATTACGTAGATTACAACAACTTTTCTTTATGTCAGTTCCTGTGGGACCATGAATGGGCTCTCTTATATTTACATAGCTATAAAGATTTATATTTTGATTTATTAGGGATATGTTTCAACAGATTCTACATCAGCTGCATTGGGGACTTGTAGTTAACTGAGTCAAGAATGAAATTCAATCATGATTGTGTATAAAGCAGTGAAAGTGATGGATGTTAAACTGTCAGGGACATACTGTTGTACTATTGTACTGGAGAATATTTCTCAGTCTCACTATGCACTGGGTTTAGCCTATCATTAGACACAACACCATTCAAAAATATTTAGAAATAGGTGAAAATTTGAATTAATACATTAATTCAAATTAATACATTAATTTGAATTCCAGTTACATAAATGTGCTGGGAGCTTTGCTCTCCCTTAGGATATTTCTGTCATCACATATGACTAGGATTTTAGGGAGCAGGTCTTTTCCTATCTGGAGCTTTATAGTTTTGTTCATGATATGAGTCCCTTTGTCTCTTCTTTAACTGATTTAATAAAAGCCTATAGAAAACAAAGTTCTGACACTAAACATGTCCCAAAAGACTAACAAAGAGTGGATATTTCAAGATCAAAATTGTTTTTTACTCAAAGTTCCGAGATAAAATATGAATATATAAACCTGCTTCACTACATGAATCTACATATTTCTGTATTTTACTGTAAATGTTTATAAATTATGACATGAAAAGTTGCTAATGCTTAAAATGTCATTTTAGTTTCAGCGAAAATTTTTGCAAAACCAATTCAAGAGACATACATTTTTGCCTCAAGATATAACAATGCAACTCTATCTTTCTGAAATCAGTATGAATAGATTAAAATAACTGGTTTTGCATGCCACAGGACACGGTAGTTATCACTGCCAGACACAAATGGCATCAGTCTTTTAAGGAGATCACTAGACACGAAATCTAGAAAATGCACTCTCCAGAATATGTCATTATAATGACTATCCAGTTATTCAAAACAAATTTTTATGGTGTAAAATATGGTTTCCACTGTGCAAATTTAAAGGCTTAAATTTATTTTGAAGTTGTATTCAAAACAGTGTCTAATAGTATCTACATTTTTCTCTTTCTTTAGAATCTCTGTTGAATCAAAAATACATAATTTAAATCTTATTACCTCCTCATGTAGTCTTTGGAGGAGATGGAAAAAATATAGCCAAAGAACTGGTAATATGATGACAACTATCATATTGTGTGTAATTGTATCTATCAACAAAAAAAACCCAAATAAAGAGAGTCATAGATTAGAAAACAAATATTCTTTAATAAGATTTGCCTGTTTCTGCCATAAAGCTGTGAACTGGATGTCAGCCTCCTTCTTGTCATCAACAGGAAATACAGTTTAGTGAAGACGGATGTGATAAAAACACTTGGGTGTATGTCCCTGTCATGAGGACACCTCCACTGCCTCACCAAGGTGCTCTGAGGCGCATTTGGACCTTCTAGTTCACTACTATTCCTTCTACAAGCTGCAGAGGAAAGCCATGGAAAGGAATTTGTGTAAAAAATGGCTTGGCTTACAGATCACAGACTGCCAGAATCTTCTGAATCAGATAGTCCAAAAACTATAGTCTTAACATGTGAAGTGAGGCACAATGCATTTGTTTAAAAAAAATCAAGCTGACTTTCAAGGATATAAATATTAATAATCAGTAATTTCAGTTAGAGCAATTACAAACAACTACATAACTACAGACAGGATACAATATTAATCTGAATTTACAAAATAGATGTTTCTGTCACATACAGAATAACAGAGGGAAAGAAGACAGAAAAATATTTACCATCTAAAAGAGAGAGCAGGTTGTAAAAAACAAAAGCCACCTGCCAAATAAGCTCTTCAGGAATGCAAGTATATGTCTGCCAAATTTACATCTGTTCATAGAGGAGAAGCATGATGAGAAAATTCATCAGCAAACAGAAAATTTCCAGAGAGGAACATTAGGAGTCAGCAGATAATCTTGACACATAAATATGCATATTATAGGCAGAAATTAATGTTAAATTTTCAAACCAGAAGTCTTAAGATATGAAATAATTTCTGTATTGCATTTAACACCTATACTGAGATCCGCTTTAGCTACCCAGGTCACTCAAAGTATCTCCAGTGGGCATTAGCTTCCACAAATTTTCTGGAGTTGAATTTCAGGGCAGGTAACAAACTAGTCTTTGTCAAGGACGTAGAACCTGGATTGCCATTATTTTTCTTACGAAACTGTAGAAAACAGAGTACAGAGATATTCCAAACCTGCTGATCTCTGAGTAGGCAACAGATTCTTAGAAAGCCCTAGGAAACTCCAAAGTGGCTTAAAGACATCCTGGCACTTCTTGATCCAATCACAAGAACAGTGTAAAAATAAGACTCTTTTTTTAATTCTAAAGAAATATTTGGCTAATGTTTTGTTACCAGTTCCTCAAGGTATCAACTGCATATTCGAGGTATAAGGAAAGGGCTATCTCTGTTACCCTGATTCCCAGTTCTCACAGATGCTGCTTCTAATTTAGCATGATAGAAGATTATTAGGTCTATCTTTCATATAATTTCTTGATAAAGGGGTTGTTCCCACTTACAAATGAAGCAATTCTAATGTGTTCTTGTTTATTCGCTTTGCATTCTTTTTTAGCATTTTAAAATGACCTTGCTATTGCAATTAGTAAATAGTAACGCCTCTTTACACTTGACTACAGGGCTCACTGTAAATGAGAATCATACAGGGTGTAAAGGTAGCATAAACTGATGAAACAGCACATAGGAAGAATTCAGTACAAGATAGGCTTTAGAAATACTTAGAAGTCAGACTAAAACTTAAGTTTAGTTGAAAAAAAGTTTGATATACTGTTCTACCAAATAGGAAGCATGTTTTTGCTGACCAGATTTTTTACCCTGGATTTATTGATTTATTTATTCATATCAAAACTTCTTCAATATTCCTTAAATTGAGGTCTTCATTTTACTGCAAGTCAGTTTCAAGTCTAAATAACTTCTTAAGATTGCTCTTTTAGACATTTACGTATCAGTGTACATGTTTTCAGTGTTCATTATTGTTTACAGTATCTTCTAAAAGGCTTCAGATTACAATGACTTTACTTTTTATTTTATGCTTTTCATTTACTGTAGCAAACTGACACTTCCTCTATTCTCCTTACTTTTACTACACAGCAGAAATCTCTCAGTGCTTGCAGGGAGAAGATAGGTCTGGAAAAGATATATCTCTCTTGACTGTTGTAATACACCAGTACCCAAAAGGAGGTGTTTGCACTTTAAAAAAATTTTTACTTGACCACTTTCATGCTGTGGAATTCCAGAATGTCACGTATTCCTTTGGAAGTATAAATAATGATGCCTACAGAGACTTAAACATTGACAAGAAGTTGAACAGTTGAGCTTCTACAGCTCCTACTCACAACATGGACATCATAAGCATCTGCTTCATGACACGGAAAGGAACAATAGAGAACAAAAGAAAAGGAAGTAGCATTAGGGTCTGCCAGAACTGTCAGCTCTGTATATCTTATATGTACATAAGCCTCCAGAGTCCACTAACCAAACAGCAGCTGAACGAATACAGTTTACACAGATGCCTAGAGGAAAACCCTGTGGTGGTTAGCAGTGATTCTGGGACATGAAATCCTGCCTGTTTGCTGCATCACAAAGAGAATTTTATGGGATTATGGAGTGCAAGAGCTAGAGACATTCAAAGACACTGTCAAGGGGCAGGATTCAAAAAAAAAAAAAAAAAAGGGAAAAGCCTAAAGATACACAAACAAATGTTTGTTCTTCCACATGGGCAGTTTGAATCACCTGCTCACAGATCTTATTAGTCCATTGTCTATACTACGTGCACGTTAGACTGCTCCTGGCACAAACAAAATGGTCTCTCCTCAAGCAGCATTTGGCAGTGGTTTGGTGATTGGATTGGGTTATTGAGCAGGTCGGTCAGGAGCAGGGAGATGAGTGCAGTTCGTGATTCTTTTTTTCTGCATCAGTGATATTCTAACAAACCTTACATTTCACACTTCTTTATGCCTTTCAGTTCTATCTATACCTGTATTTTCCTCCTCCTTTCACAGTAAAAATGAACAGACTCCCTGTCATTATTTGTTTTTAATGCCTTTTTTTATGATGTGCCCAAAGAAATTTTAAAAACAGCTAAAAATTATAACAGTGTTTAAAAGGAAGAAAGGTAATATTATAAAATTTCTGATGTCACAGAGTAAATGGATATGGAGAAAAAAAATTAATTTAAAAATTAAATAGTAAAATTTATTTCTAGAGATCTCATTTTTTTCATAAAATTACTACATTTTACAGGCTGTCTTTAAACACAGTTTATTATTATATTTCATGATTCAAATTTTAATATTATCCATGAAACCAAGCACACTATGGATTAGATTGCTTTATATAATAATTTCCCAAAGTAAAAAAAAGTAAAGCCCTGTAAATTTTGTAGCAGTGACTTAGAAAAATTCACTTTAATTTATTTTTTTTAAGTAAGTGAGCATTATGCTTTCCTGTTAGCTTGATATATTTGATTAAATTTAAACAAATTTATTTATTGCAGGTCCTGACCCTTTTTTTTTTACACTGCCTTGCCAGATCAGACCTGGAAAAATGTTTGCAATCTGGCAACCTACCTTAAAATTTCCTCTAGCATACCTGGGAATCTAAGGAAAATTTGTCCTCTGAAAGCACAGAGAAGGCTGCACTAACACAAATGAGAATAAGTAAATTAAGGGGAAAAACACATGAAAGATTGGAGATGCAATACTAGAAGTAACAAGATTAAATTGATATATTCAGATTATTGATTTATTTTTTCTTAGTGTAAGACATTTTTGGTAATCGTGGAAGGAAATGGTCAAGTGCAGCTGAGTCTCTAATGCTTCTAATAAAAAGCCTCAGAAACTATTATCTTTCTTACTATTTTTCAGTAAATCTAAGATTTTCCCTGAATGTGAAGATTTTTTTGGGGATAAGATTCCTGATATAAAAAATTGTTCTGCAGTTATAGTTCAGGTTCCATGTTTGATGCACATGAAATACATTTTATTCCAAATAGACATTGTTTGGCGATTAAATCTTTGATGGCCAAGTGACATGTCATCTATTAAATATCATCATCAGTATTTTTCAGCATATTTTAAAAGGATTGAGATATTAATTACTAAAAACAATGATCTTAAGCTAAGCAGTTTTGAACAAAGATTTCACAGTAATTATGACCCTTAAAACACATTTTTTTTGTTGGCATATAATATAGTCAGAAGAAAATAGTCATCACACTCAAAATAAAATCTGCTCTAAATTACTTATCTAAAACCCTTTAGACTCCTCAGATCAAAGCAAATATTATTAAAAGCAAATTTTCAAGTCTGTTTGAATCCTTGTGCATTTTACTTTTAGTATGATGTTTATTCAAAATAAAAAGTAAATATTTATTTTCTTCTCTAGAATGTAATTCTTTTATAAAAAGGGAAATAAAATTATCTGGAGGAAGCCCTTCAATCTTCTTCTCCCACCACTGAAACGTGAAAAAATAATGCTTGTATCAAAACTATGGCCAAGTGAAGGGGATTATTTTATATAATGGAATTTTCCTCATCTTTATTTCCCAGATAACTTTGGATTTGGTTTCAGCTGCCAATAAAATTCTGTGTCTAAGGTTACAAAACAACTCTCAAACAAATAGTCCAACATATTTTAACAGTTTTATTGTAAAGATTTTGTCCTATAAAGATCTTTCTACATAGTTGCTGCAGAGGAACTTGTGGTTAAAACCTTTCAGCAGCATTCAGAAGCTCTAGGTTTTTAACACCTAACATTGTTACAACCATCTGAATAAACCTTTGGGAAGTCATGTAGGCCTGGGCAAATTCTCAAATGTATTCTTTGCTCTCATTTTGTAAACCAAGCTTGTATGTCTCAGATATGTTTCAGGCGAGCATGTGCTCATGTGTTTCCCTGTTTCATTGCCTGTGGTGCAGATCCTGAACTGCAAAAGAGAAGTAGCAATACCTATTATACCTGTGAGAATAAGTCTGTCAATACTTACTCAGTTACTTGAGTGACAGACCACTTAGATGGTAAGAAAGGACATAAAGTGGACAAAAACTGGCTCCTTTTGGTGGGTCTTGTCATATTCATGATAAGGATTAAGATCATAGTGATAGAATCATAGATATCTTGCATTTCCTAATGTGACTAAAAGATCTGGGATCCCTTTACTATTTCATGAGTTCAAATTCTTGCTTAGGTCAGTAGAGTGGCAGAAATTCTTAAAAGGCATAGGTACAAAAGCTAGGTAATCAAAATCACTTCTGACACTTCTGACATCTTTCTCAATGAGAGCTGATAATTACTCCATCTATATTCAGTAGCATGTGTGGGGGAAACTACAGTGTTCATCAGTTTTGTTGTTTTTTTGCTGCTCCTTTCTGTTGCATCAGAGGCATTGGATTTTATTCAAGTGATTGCTTGGAATTCACATTTAGAGAAGTGTATTGTTATCATCTTGAATTATGCTTTATTCTGGGTCTAGTGTACTATAGACCCAATAATTAGGAGTTTTGCTTGTTTGTTTTTTCTGTTTTCAAGTGTGTACTAGCAGAAGGAAGGGATCATGTGTATTGAAATTCATATACATCCCAGGTACGTATGCATCAGGCACCTGGAATTTGGTTACGTGTGGGTGGGTGCTCTGCACATTTGGGTCAAGGAGATTTGGAAGTTAAGTTAGAAAGAAAAGAAATGGCATGTGAATATCAGATATGCTATGCTTTTGATAAAATGTTCATATCATTGTTCTAGTAAATTTATTTCTATATATACTATGCACAATTCCTAGTATTGGCCATCTGGACTAAAAAGCCTATTAAATATGAGTATATGATGGACCTGGGAGAAAATTACTCCAGGGAGTTTTTGAATTGTATATTTCTCTCACAGAACATTTGTGTTTCGCTCTGAGATCTGACAGATAGATACATTTATTTATCGTGAATGATGCTTTTAAAATTGCAAGCTAGATTGCCCAGTATTATAGGGAATGGCTTTGTATAGAGCAGTCAAGCATAAGGAAAACAAATATAATGAAAATGAAAATGTTAGCCACTGCTATTTTGCACATCTCCCCTAAAGAGGACAAACAGTTTTCTGAACACTACAGGACTTTGAAGGGCCTACAAAACAGTAATCTTGGCAAAACAATTCCTTCACTTTTCATAGACTAAGAACTAGGATTTCTGTTCTTCTGTAAGCCCATTGTGTTCTTATTTACCTATATTGATCAAAAACTTTTTCAATTTTAGAGCTAGCATCCTTTCAAGACTGTCTTCAGATTGTCTCACCACTGCCAGTATAACAGCTGAGCAGGTTGCTATATTTCATCTAAACACACCTCATCACATTTTTCTATTGCCCATGTGACAGGAACTCCAAGAGCTTATTGCAGCAGTGCTGCTATGTACTGATCCTACAAAGGCATCCCATGGCAAGATGCTCAGCATCCACAAACCCCATGGGCTGAATGACATTCAGCATCTATCAGAATCAGATTCTTTGCCCTTAAAGTTGCAGCTTTTCAGCAGAATGAAGGCATATTTTCCTACAGCTAGAATATTGCTCCATGAAAGAAATTCTGGAAAAGTCTTTTAGCATTTGAAATTACAATAATATTAATGACATTTGTGTTGTTTTTATTGCATCTATTTGCACTGAAATAATATGTTGTAAGCTGTGTTTATGTCAGCATAACCCTCTGTAGCTGCTGATGCACCTTAGAGAAGGACCAATGACTTTTTATGGCTTTTACTGCAATTTAGAAAGAAAGTTATAAAATTATCTCCTAGGGCAGTTTGTTTACCAGAAAGGGAAAATAAACCCTAAAGGGAAGTCCACCGAAGTATAATTTGCCCAGATAACTCAAAATGGAAGGTAAAGGAACACAGCTATTTTGTAAATGAATGATGTTTAAGGTGCAGAAAGAGCTGAAAAGAAAAAAGAGTTTTCTCTGTAAGAAAAAATTAGATTTCATTAGTGTTTACCATCATATCTGCTGATTTTATTTTGGCTTGATCACAAAGTTGTGATATTGGACTATTTAAATTTTAAGTGGAAAATTTTCTTTATGGTGGCAGTAATATAATTTTTTTATAAAAACTGCATTGAGTCACAAGGAATTTTGTAAAGCAAATAATTTAATATCAAGCTCCACATTAGTTCGTCCACTTCCAGCCAACTGTCATATCCTGAAGTTCTCTTCAGGTGCTGTAGAATTTTTCCAGAGTATGATCAAAAATTTCTTTCTGTCCCAGCACTGCTGTCTGCAATGAACACTTCTCAGAAAATTTATTTGACTGTTGATACCAAAAATTCCTTCACAGATTATGGATCATTTACAGAAAATTAATTTTGAGGGACTGAAAAATATCTGAATAGCTAGATCAAACCTGGATCCATACATGCTATTGTAGGCAAAATGTGTCTGCAGGTGTCTGGCAGGTAATATCTCCTCTCCCTATCATATAGAATGTGATAGTCTTCTGTGGCAAATTACTGCTTGGTGTGGCCAGGCTAAGGGATCCTGTGACTTTCAGTATATAAAATATTTTGAGCAAGACTGAAAAAGACCTCCAAAATACATCCAAAACAAGTTATCAACTACTACTGATCTGTCATGTTTTGGGTGTTTTTTTCTTGTTTAATTATCTTTACTAAATTCTACAATTTTATATTGCAGGCACATTTCTGCATCACAGCATGAGGTGTCCTCTAAATGACAATGGCTATTGCATAAAATTGTCACAGTGGCATCTCTTAAGTAAATGTGGCCCAATTGTGGCAGTTTAGTATGATATATCTCATCAAAGATATATAATCATGTTTCACACATGAGGAAGGAAGCAGAGGAGCTTTCCTGTGCTGATTGAGTTGTAGATATCTGAAAGGTCATATGGGGCAACTCTTGCTGTGCTCCTGGAACAGCAACACATAGGCTTTTCTTAGTGCATTTCCCATCTTCTAACATACACAGGACAATTTATTTCAAAGGTTCAGTGTGACAGTACTCTGTATGCTAAACTTTCTTCCCTCATCCATTTACATCCAGTTCAATGTTACACTTTTAATCTTCAAAGCTCTGTCAGTGTGGCTTTAGGCTAGTTCAGTGATTGCTTGTCACAGAACAATATGACTTTCCAGACAGTGATTTAGGAAATACGTGGTTTTAAGGGTGTGAGGATGAGCCTAGGCAGAGTTAAAACTGAATTCAGAATTTTCTGTTTGTACATGGAACAAAATTAAAGAAGAAATGAAAATTACCTCTATAGTCTCCAAAACTAGGAGCCAAGGCAAAAAATATTTACACTCTGCTTTTTAAAATTTAAATCTTATTTGGGCAGGAAATATCTAGAACTTCCCAGAAAGAATATTGCAGTAGGAAATGTTTTGGGAGCTTTTTGATTGTGTGTTTGTTTACTTTCTCAACTTTAACTAAGACCTATTTTGTCTTTTATATTTGTATCCTTTTCCAAACATATAGGCACAGAAGAGCTCCCCACAGAAATGGGATTTATGATATTCAGCTCTCTTACAATTACTGACAAAATTGCAAAACTTTTCTAATACTGCTTATCTCTACAGATCTACTCCTGACAGAATGATTAAAAAACCCCTATTGACTACAGGTAACATTATCATTAAAGATAGCTGGACAGATCTTGCATATAATACAGATTATCACTGTAAGGACAACATTATTATACCATGCTTCATATAAAACTATTGCAAGCAATCAAATTAAATATATTTTTGAATCTTTGTGTAATGATTTACATTAAGGCAGAAGAAATGAATTACTACTTAAGGATGAATTGTCTAGAAAATTAAAATTGGCACGTGTCATATATTCCAGGTTTTTTTCCAGAAAACATGTAATAGTGACATAATTTTAACAGCCTTTAAAGAGGTTAAGAGTATCTGATATAAAATTCAAATATTATTTAACTTACACTGGAAGAAATAAGCTGAGCAATATATAATGCAATTGATGAAGTTGTGATTCTCATGAAAACATAGAAAAAGGTGAATACCACAGAATTTATGTATGGTATGACCATGTACAAAATGATCCCTGGTTTTCTGCAAGAGTTCAAGCAAGAACTGAAGAGTGGGCTCAATCACTGGAAAACATTATTTTCAGACTGCTCTGCAGCCGAGGTTGTGCACAGTTTTTTGCACTAGTCTGCTGCCTATTCCACCAGAATTATAGTTCACCTGGTCCTTTGCTTCACTCACTGGGTTCAAATAAGGCCAAAAACTGAGTGGTTAAAATGTAGCCGAGTAGTTATCAAGTGCACAAGTAGCAGCTGACAATAATAATACCTCTGTGATTTAGGTATCAGACAGACTTCAACAGGCAGTCAGTTAAGGCATTGAGAACAGGAGGTCATTCTGTAGGTGGTGTATAACATCAAGTGGGTCCTTGTGCAACTGAGCATTGGTGTCTTTGGAGTAGCCAAATTTAGATTATGAAAGAGGTCATAACTGCCTCTCCCTACAATATGACTCCATGAGCATAAGAGTGATCATCTGCACTAAAAGAGTTAGGTGTTTATAGTGTTTATGTGACACTAAAAAGAACAGATGACAAAATTATTTCTTCAGAAAATACTGGAGAGACAAAATGGCTTGAAGATAATGAATGAATATTTTAGCGTTAATCTATGCTATATTTTAAAACTAATTAGAAATGTGATTAAAGAGTTAATTAAAGGTAAAATGTTTCTCCAGTAAATTGTTTTGTGCATCTGATAGCATGAGATATGTCACTCAGACACTGGTTTACCATAAAGCCGATAAGTTTATAGCCTGCTTAGAACATTTGTAATCATCTGTCTAATATGTTTGGGTATTACTAAACACAACTCATTGAAAGAGTTACTTTTACTTGAATAAATGTCCATTGGTTTTGTAAACTGCCTGTTTCTAAACCCAGACTTGGGCTGGTGAATGCCAGAATTGTTATTTCTGTAACTAGCTATATAGATACGACTTCAAGGAATAAGGCAAGTTTTTTTTTTTTCCATCACCATAAGTTAGTCTGATCAAAGCAGCACTGAGTCAGATCAAGTAGATTGGTACTAACGTCATTCTTTCCAGCCAGTTAACTGGTGTTGAATGACTCTAGGGAAGGTGGGAATGGGATGTGATTAATTTTTTTTTTTTTTTTTTTTCTGGTAACACGTAACAACAAAGACGGTAAAATCTGTTAGCAGAACTCTTCAGCTTGTATGTATTGAACTAATAAATGGGCCCCTGGGTAAAGGCAATTTATGCATCTTTATGGTGCACTTTTTTTTTTTTTTTTTAAATGCTCCATAGACTTTCTGCTTCAGAAAGTTAAGAAAATAGCATGACTGTCTTGGGTCAAGTTAAACATAATACAAAAGCAAAAGGCTCCTCATCTGCACCACACCAATAGTTTCTGTTTTCAGATAGCTCTACTCTCTGTTCATAGCCACTGAAAAATGTGAACACCTATTGGGGAAGGCAAATCTTTCTTTGCTGTGATCCACGTCATCCACAGAAATAAAAAAAAAATTCAAAAAGGAAAAAAAAATTACAAAAGCAAGAGAAAAGTCTTAAAGAGCCCAAAGCGCTCATTTAGTATATCTAGATGGCAAAGAAAGTCCAACTCTTCACAATTCCTAGAGAGACTTTTGTTGCAACATCTGGGTTCAAAATTTGAAAACCCTCAATACACTAGTGTCTTCAACTCCTATGTGGAAATCTGACAAGATGAAGTAGAAAATGCACAGGTATTTCAATAAACAAATCTCTCTTCCCCAAATGTATTAATAATTATTAAAATTACTTCTCTGATTTGTTAATTTGTGTTTGTTAATAATATTAGTTATTCCACGTGGTTGAATTCTGCCTTCAACATCTACATTCTCTTTAAACTGTTAACTCTTATTATTGTTTTACTCCTTCATTGTAGCTAGACCTCATTGTGCTGCAACTGTCTCATTAGTGTGTTTCATGCTCATCCTTGCTCCTTCCAAGGTACAATTGCTCTGATAAGAGCAGACATTTTCAGTTATTTATGTTCCTCAATAAATGTCTTTCATAAAAATTAGTATTATGTGGGAAGAAATTTCATTATCTTGAAGTTAAAATTAAGTCTGTATGGAATGTTCTAGGTCAATTTGATTAGACACTAGGAAGAAATTATTTACTGTGAGGGTAGTGAGGAACAGGTTCAGGTTGACCAGTGAAGCTGTGGATGCATCATCCCTGGAAGTGTTCAAGTCCAGGCTTTGAGCAACATGGTCTAGTTGAGGGTAGGGTGGTTGAAACTAGATCTTCAGGTTCTCTTACAACCCAAATCATTTTATGATTCTGTGTTTCTGTGATCTAAGGCAGAAAATTCCTACCTATCACGACAAGAAAACTGATTTAACCCATTTATTTCACTTTTTTGGGGCCACATCTGTAACAGTGCATCCAGTTCGGAACCTCCAAAAGGAAAAGACATGATGGAAAAATTGGAGGGAGTCCAGTGGAGAGCCATCAAGATAAATGAGGGTCTATTGCACAGGATGCGTGGAGACGTGGAGGGAATGTTTTTTGTTTAGTCTAGAAAAGAAAATAGGAGAATAACACTGAATTTATCTACTATATAAAGGAAAGATTTTGCAGAAGAAAGGCTCCTATTCAGTCATAACAATAGGACACAACTCAAAATTTCAGCAATAGCTAAGTCCTATAGTAGGGTCACAAAATCTTCACTTTTGGAGATATTTGAAATTTGTCTAGACACAAGTCTGAACAACCTGATCTGACTTAGAAATTATCACTATTTTAGGCAGGAGATTTGCCTAGATGAATTACAGATTTCCTCTCTAACTGAATTGTGTTATATTTCTGGAAAGTCTATTTATTCTTTGATTTAGAGTCTGCTTGTGTATAACCTGGTGATACAGGAGTTCCCACAGAAAGCACCAGTGTTGGTCTTACGCTGTGAAAGGAAAGGGTGCCATGTATAAGCTTCTTGATCTTTAACACATCCAAGACTAAAAGACAGATCATATCAAATGCTGTTTATGAATATAACCAAGATGTTTGACAAGTATTTGTATTTCATTTGGAGCTAGGGAGGGTATTTTTTATTATTTTTACGAATGAAGTCCCTTTTTGGCTCTCTACCATCTGCATAGAGACATTAAACATATTTCCTTAAAGGTCTTTCATGCCTCACTGTTTGGATAAGGGTAAGTTCAGTGCTCATTCATTCCCAAATTCCATTGTTTTCCTTCAGACAATTTTATTTTCATTATGAAAATTTTTCATTATTTTCATTATGAAAAATTTTATTTGCTGTACTCTACGGAAAAACCTGCAACTGATGTCTTTTTCCACCACAGAAAAAACAAGTCGATGTCATGTACTCCCAATACATTTAAGATTTTTAGCTATTCATGGTTGCCATGACTGGTCAACAAAGAAGGTCAGATCTGAATTCAAACTGAGCAAAGTGAATAGATTTATTTTAAATGTTCTGGAATAGACTAGACAGTCTGTCTTGTCTCAGATATTTTAGATGTGACCCTATATATCTCCTTTCTTTTCTGAAACACCAGTTTGATAAATGGACAATTTAAAGAGCATAAGTAATATCCTGCCCTGCCTGCTATGAACTCCACAATTAACCCGATTCATGGGACATGGGTGCCATGAAATACATTGTTTGACAAGCACCCTAATTACTTATAATAACAGCAAGTCTGAAGAATGCAGTTGAAACAAATCTGAACCTATATATGATGAAGTTTGCTGTAATTTTCTCCACAGTTTGCCATCCTTTAGAGGATAAAGAATTTTTTGGAATTTTTTAATCTATTTTTTAACCTCAAATTTAATAAAGTTTCAGATGAATTTGAAATTATATATTTATATAGAACTATGTCTGGAATGGAAAATGAAGCTTTGGGTTTTTGTTAGGATACTGAGGTAAGTATCTTAGAAATGAGAAAATCTCCACGGTGGTGTTTTCTTTATTTTTTTATTTATTAAATACTGTTCTAATCTTCAGCTGTGTACAATGCTATTTGCTATTTGCCAATTTTTTTTACATGTCACTGAAGTGAATACAGTATTCATTCTTGGACTGTCACAATAATCAGAAACTTGGAGTTTATGTTGCAGTCTCTTCCCATTCTTTCTGATTCCAAATGCTTTTTTAGACTAAAGACTATTGTGTGCCAAAGTAAGAGATAATAGGAAAAATAGCAGAGAAACCAAAATTTTGTTTGTCCTTTTCAAAAGGGTTTTCATCATCCATGACACTGTTATTTGAAAGACTGTACTCCAACTTTCCTAAATCTCTATAGTTTTAAAACATAATTTCCACTGGGGCTTGCTTGAATGTGTAGAAAAATATTTGGAATAGAATAGAAAAGAATATTTGGAAATAGAAAAATATTTGGAATTTAGCTATTCAATGACCCATAGAAACAATTTTGTGGTTTAAGTCTACTTCTTCATTTGCCGATATCTTTATCACCAAAACAAACAAAAATTTAGTAGCTGAAGTTATTTCCCAGGAATGAGTCTGAATTGGCCCTCAGAATGCATTTCAATCCATTATGATTCTTTATCATTTGTGTTACAGCACACCCGAAGTATGAGAGAAAGACAATTTGCTACTTTTAAAGTAGTCAATATTTCAAAAAAAGCCAATGGATTTCTTAGCAAGAAAGAAGTTATACTCCTTAAGCTTGATTTTGACTTAGAGTTTTGCAATAATATGTCCATGACAACTGGTAGAAAGGTTAGATACATTAAATAATTTATTCTGAAAAAATATGTTATTATTATAATCAGATATAATTACACATAAATTATTTAATTATTGGCAGCATTTATATTCAGAATCGGGTTATATATTAGATTGAAAGTAGCTAAAATAATAAATGCAGAATACATTATGTATAAGGAAGAAATTCAAAATTTTTACGAGTGTTACAGAGAAAGTAGGAGGGAAGTATAGAAAAACAAAGGATCTATGAAAATGAAACAGGCAGAAATCAAGCCTGGAGAACAATTGGTTAGAGTGGACCTTAGAGATTATTACCAACTCTTACCAAAAGACATATTTTTTAAATTAATAAAATTACTCTCATAAACTATTTCTTTAATCCCAAAGTGAACACAAAAAATCAAAATGCTGAACCTATATATAGTTATGCTTACCTATGTAAGAGCCATGGTAAATACTTCTGGAAGGAAGGTTCACACAACCCATTTGTGTCATTCCTACAAAATATATTTGTGGGAAAAGATCATCAGTGTTTTTAAATGATAATCAGTGGATCATCAGTTTAATATGAACTACTTTAATTTTGAGGAAACTAAGAAAAACTACTTCAAACAGAAAGTTAAAAATGAAGCTTTTAAGCTGGATAAAGCAAAACATAATAAGGGGAACTCTAGATAGCAAGTGAATGCAGAAAGGAACTCATCCTCAGGCAACAGAATGCTGAATAATTTCTCTTTCTTGCGGCCTATATCTCTATCCATTAGTGTTAATCTATCCATTAATGTTAATCTTTGCATCAGCTTTGATTCACACCACATCTGGCAGAGTAATGGCAGAACCAGGCACATACCTGCAGGTAATTAACTGACACACATTACACCTATGGATTACATACTTTGAGCCACACCTGTTTTTTTCACCTTCTTTTAGGTATGAAGATTCACGTTTCCAAAAGGAAACACACATTTTAAACATCTTACTGTGGTTTGATTCCCTCTCTTTTTTACACAGGATGTTTCAGGTTCTAACTTCAAAGAAATTTTGGGCATTTCTTGCTAAAAAAAGATCCCCAAAGTTTCATAAAACTCAATCAAAAACCTGTGATATTAGAAGTTTCCATGGATAAAATACCTGATAATTTTAAACCATGTACTGTATGCAAGAATGTAAGTATTTTAATGCCTGAATACCTACTGTTATATCGAGAGTCAGAAATCGGTTTTGTCTCTAATCTTGAGCATAATTTACTATGAACATTGTAAACATTTTACACTATTTGAAGACATCCCACATAGCTTGTGAATCCAGTGCTTTTGCAGTTTTGTGTTACCTGAAGTTCCTACCTGTTAGATTCGGTCATTTTAGTATCAGAAAGTAATTAACAAATTTAATGCATTAGTAGGTGTCTCAAACTTTTTCTAATATTGTGTTGACACTTTTTCCAGGCAGTGTTGTTAAAATCTGATTATTGAGAGATGTTTCTGCCTGAATTAAGGGGCAAATGAGATCATATGCCAAAGGCAATAGTATGGATTTTATTTAATAATAAATGTAAGATATGGAAAGAATGGGGGAAAGGATGGGGAGAAAGGAAGCAAGAGCATGAGAAGAGACAGAATAAGTAGAAACATACGTGTTTCCATACATCCATGGATCCAGACAGCAGAACTTTTGTCACCCTGGTCTTCTCAGTGGTGAAGGTCCTGGAATCATTCTTCTGAGGGTAGCAGTTTTATAGTTCAAGTCCTGGGTATCCACGGCGTGGTTGCAGATGTTCCCATAACTTGGAGTGATACGTGTATAACAATTTGTTTCCTTTCCCACAGTCTGCCACAGTGGGAATTTTTGTCTGGATGCATTAGCCAGGATGTGCTAACCAAAACTCAACTTCTTTAGGCCTGGAATTAGCACCTTCCTGCTGCAAATTCCTCTCTTTTGTGCTTACCTCACATTTGCACAGTGCAGCTGATCTTATGGCAAGTTCCTTCTGTAGCCTTGACAGTGTTTAAGGAATTGTGATCTTTAAGTCCCTTACAAGTGTGAGGTATAAACCAATATACGAAGAAGCATACTAAAGAATTCACTAACACACTGAATAGTACTATCTGTAAACTCAAGTTCATGAGATAGATGTTCTTGCAGTAAGTTTTTAAGGTTGTTAGTGGCTGGGATAAGGAGAAAGGAGGCTATAGTGATCCTTAATCATGTAACTTCTCAAATGTTGAATTAATACTGACAGCCATGTATTTTATGATTTATGCTACTATTGATGGCTTAGGAACTGGAGGGCTGTATCTTTCTAGAGTAGATATTGCAAAGCAGAGGAATTGTGCTAGAATGTGTTAAACTTTGATACAGACAAAACTCTTGCATGGGCATAGTTGTTTCAGCTTGGGAAACAAGATTTGACCCCGAACAAACAAGGCAAAAATCATGTTATCATAAATTTTCATCTGCCTCCCTGTCATGCAAACATCTGTGGAACACATAAAAAACCCCAGACCACTAATATTCATAATCCAATCAAGGTGGACCACAGAAAAAGCAGTTGTGAAATAAAATCAGAACTTATCAGGAATCATCACATTGCAATTCATTAGAAAATAGTTGATCAGTTTGTTTCAAGGAAAGAAGAGAAGGATTTTTTTACTGTTATCTGCTCTGATTTAAACTTTTTCCAGGGATTTTTTTTCCCCCAAGTATCTTAGATGGTCTTATTCGAACAAATTGGTAGAATTTCTGTTCAAACTAGGTTTTTTAATGTAGAAATTAAATAAGGAAAAGTGTACCCAAAAGGTGGGGGGTTTGTGTTCTTTTATTTTTTTTTCAGTTCTAGACCTTCATTTTATCATATTCTATTTACACTGTATATTTAAGAATATACAAAGCTGGGAATTTTTCCAGCTGACAATGCATTATTGCACTTCACTGAAACAAAAGCTGAAGCTCTGAGCACTGTCACACTGACAATAAACAAGGCCAATTAATTCTGGTTTTCCTAAAAGGGAAAATACTTTAGAACATGAAAAACATGGCTTTAAACAATTGATTTACACACTGGAGATATACTGTTGGCCACAAACACTTACATGGCAATGTGTGGAATGCCATCCATTGCCTCTGCCCACAATAAACTATTTTTTGTTAAGAATAGACTAAAAGTTATAAAAACATATAACTCTCTATAATGGATAAGCCAAAAGAAATATTTATCTGAGTATTCTCCCAGCAGTGGTGAAACGGAGGCCAGAAACAAATTAGGTGTGTGTATATAAACATATTTAAGCCCCCCAAGTAAATAGTGATAGTTCTTCAGAATATCCTCCCCACCTCTTAGAACTGAAATCTCAGTTATATCCTAAAACAATGATCATATTTTTGAATTATACACTCCTTTCAACCTTTTTTAGTTTCTCCAGTTAACACATGAGTTCCTGCAGACTTGTAACACTCCCCCGTCTTGAGCCAAGGAGCTTAACAGCTTAACTACAGACCGTCAAGGAATACTTGCTTTTCTTTCATCTGAACTTGCTATCTGCTACCATTACCTGATGCTAGTTTGAGATCAGCAAGGAACAGTGAGCAACTTATCACTCTTAAAAGCTCCATAGCATTATTGATGTGTTCATCGATGTGTGTATTGATGTGTGCCACTATTTTGCTTGTTTAAAGGCACAGACTTGGCAGTTTCACGTTGTCCCGGTTTGAGACAAATGCAGAGGAGGAAATATCCCCTGATGGAAAGCAGGCCCCCCCCCCCCCCAGGTTCGGGAAAGAAAATGTCCCGGAGGAAAGTGAAAAGGAAAAAAAAAAAAAAAAAAAAGAAAAAACTATTTATTTAACAAAACAACAAAACACACAGGAAAAGGACACTAATACTAGACAAATGAATCGCTATCTGTGAGAGAAGAAAAAAAACCTGAAACAAAGTCTTTTTGAGGGTGTGGTCTCTCTCCTCCCGAAGTTGGAAAGGTGTCCGTCCGGGGAAAAAGTCCCCTGCAGGCCGGGGAAACACCTCCCAGTGTACTCCTGATCTTCTGAGGCTCCAAGTCCAGAAGGGAAAAAACAAAGTCCCAGAGAGGAGGAAAAAAAGAAGAAAAAAAAAATCCGTCTCTCCAAAAAGAGCAGCGCTGAGAGCCAGCCGGAATCAACCTAAAGAAAAAAAAAGTGCCTCCTCCC